>JAYMSR010001003.1:0-11474 GCA_036897825.1 Plantago rigida | reverse complement strand
ACATTTATGATAGTGACGCGATCAAGTCAAGTGTGATGTTCTCTCACCAACTTTAAAAATTTTAATACCATAAACGAATATTATTGTTTAAAATCTTAAATACACTCGTCCTAAAACAAAAATTAACGTGTTAACCATTTATATAGAAGAATACATGGCTTTCTTTGAAAATTATACGTTGGAATTTCAATGGGACCTCACCTCTATCATTGCCGTGCCCCTACAAACAAGTTCAATGAATATTTGCTTCATCCGTCAAACTTTAGATACAATGCTTCCGGTCAATTGTTATTGTGATTTGTATCAAACAAATACTAGGTTATATCAAACATAAAACCATATGTTCGACACAAATATGTTTCATTATCTCAAAACAATACTCCATAATTTAAATTTTAAACACCTAGTTGATCCAAAGAAATCTCACATGTCACAATGTGACAATGCACGTACAAACAAACACTCGCAAACAAGAAATTATCCATTTTTAACTAGAATAAAAAAAATGAACCTCCTCCAGTTAAGGAAAATGTTTAAAAGTATACAAATCCATTCCGAAACTATTTACTACTACTAACGTTTATTTCTACTACACTACATTTTTTTATTACCATGTACAAATATTTAAGTTCAAGATCATCAAGCAGACTTGCTACAATCAGCTGATCCAAACCCTACTCGTCGATGAACCAAATCAAACTCCACCCAGAGATTCTGCTGATGAAAGTTCCCAATAATATTACTCGCAATATTAAGCGAATCGGACCGCCCAATTGCAACGCAATGAACTCCACCTTCCACATTGTCCAAAATCCTCCCCTTATCAATCGTAATCTCAACTCCGTTCCCAAAAACAAACGCCATATCGCCTATTAACCGTCCGATCTCAACCGGGTTCCCATCAAAGCACATGTCCAAAGCACCCCCGAAAACGTACCCCTTCTTTAATTTCGGCCCCGCTAACCTAACAACTTGGGCCCTAACTTTCTCATACGCCTGGTCCACTAAAAACGTGTATTGTGTTCCCGAATCAATAATAGTCTGCCCCGACCCGCCCGCATCCGGCCTAAAAGTGGATGCGGGTATCTCCAACTTGTTCCCTCCAATTTTCATCGCAACCAATCCGACCGTGTAAGCCAAGGGGTCAAAATTAGGCATGCGTTGACTACCAGGAACAGTCAATAGGCCAATATATTTAAAATTACGAGCGTTTGGATTTTGACCGAGGTAAAAAGTGCCAGTGGGGTTAATTTTGTCACTCGCTTGACGCACAGGCACGCAGTAAGAAAACCGTGGGACTTTGGCTTGCGAAACGAATGACAATCTACCTTGGCTCATTCCCAATATACCCTCCTCTTCACCCGAATCGGAGGCGCAGCCGAGGATCAAGGGAGGGGTAGTTCTGGAATTGGGGAAAGTGAATCTCTCTCGGATCAAATTGCCCTCTGCGAAAGTCCCATCGGCGTAGAAGTAGGAGTAGTGGCAGAGACGCTTGTCGTCGCAGTTGGTGGGGAGGGTGTAATCGGGAATTCGGGGTTTGCAGACCGGGTGGTTACATGGGAGGAGAGAGAAGGTTGAGGAGAGAGAAGGATCGAAGATTGGGAGTTTTGGGGATCTGTTGCGGTGGCACTGGATCCATGAGAGCTGTGAGCCGGTGTCGAGGACCATGGGTTGGGATTGGGGCGGAGTGCCGATTGGGAGAGAGACGATCAAGGCCATGGAGTATTTGAAGGAGGTTTTGTAGTTGTAGTTGAATTTTGGTGGTGGTGATGAGGAGGTGTTGGATTTGTTTAGCCATGTTTTGTTGTTGGTGTTGGAAGTGAGTGAAGAGAGGAAGATGGATGTGGAGGATTTGGAGAGTGGAGTTGAAATGAGTGGGAAGGAGAGTAAGAGTTTAGTGTTGGTTTTGTGGTGGTGATGGTGTGATTGGGTTGTGAGGTTGAAGAGGATGAATAGTTGGACAAGGAAGAGAGGAAGTGAAGAAGAGAGTGACATTGTTTTGTTTACTTTTGTGTTGTGTGAAGTGAAGTGAAGTGAAGATTTTTGTGTGAGTAGTTTGGTTGAGGTGTGGTGCGCTAGGAGTACTTATATTTGAGGTGGTGGTGAATACAGAATTCAAGGCAAGGGATGAAGGGAAGGGGCGAAAAGGACACTAGATGATATGGACAACGCGGTTTTCCAGCTCTCTCTCTACTGCACTTTTCTTTTCTCGGCGCTCTCATCCCACCAATTCTCACATTTAATTTCAATACCAAAGTCGTGCATGTATCTCAGTTAATGGATACTTTCTCCCATCACACGTAACTTCAAGTATAATTACGTAAAATTTCATACATTACTGAAAAATGAAACTACATTACATTCAATAAATAATAAATAATACTAAATTTACGGTCAAATTACACATTTTACCACTCAAAGTATATTTTTGTCCACTTTTTTTATAATTTATTATTACTTTAAATTTTCGCATGAAACTCCACGCTAACTCTAATGTATGAAATTTTTCGGGACGGAGAAAGTACTTGAATTACATTTCTACATTATTCAGGAACATACCTAGGAGGCAGGGGTGAACTTGGAAAAAAAATTATAGTTAATATTTTTGAAAATTTTGAGTCTTAAAAAAACTTCATATATATAATTTTGTCCTTGAGGTTGAAATTCTAGATCCGCTCCTGACATTGTTCGAATCATTTTTGTACTTGTGCTTAAATTTGTGTACATGTCATATAGAGTGTACAAAAAACTAATAGATGGTGAACATACATAAATTTAAGGAACAAATAAAAATGAGATACATTTTGATGTAATTATAAAAACGATTAAGTTTTTTAGCTCAGGAATATCAACTTTAAAGCTTAGGTAATATTAATAATTCCACTAGGATTTTTGAATATATTCTGCATGCAAAAGTAGGTAAGGGGTTAGATCGTTTTTTGTAGTTTTTCTAAGATTCAACTTGTCTTGTCGGTCAAATAGGTGTCCGAGTAGACTAGAGAGTAGTATATTGCATGTAGTTGACTTACTTGATGGGGAGTAAATGCGCTTCTTTATATATGAAGTGCTTCGGGGGACAAGCCTAGTTTGGACGGTTCAATCAGCTCCTGACATGTCGTAGTAAGGTGTCACATTTAGATCAGTCCGTGATTTAGGATAAAATAGGAGGTCAACCTTGATCCACCGCTATCTTCCTCAGTAGATGTCCTTCCTTATGATCAGAAATGTTTGAAGGGTCAGTCCGACTAGATTATTGTTGAGTTTCCTTGTGATGCTTGGGATTAATTCTTCCACTTCAACTGTAGGAGGTCAGTCCCCTAGTGTGGTTTGAAGGTGAAATCTCCTCGCTTATAGCGACGTTCATGGTTATTGATACAGATAAGGTAGAATTCGCCAGGCCTTCTTGGTTTAGGGAGATCATGGAAGGGTATAAATAAAAAAAGAAAGTCCTGGTTGAAAACTCATTAATTTTAGATAATTTATTCTTAATTGTTTTTTGTACTATGTAATTCAGTTAAGCTCATCAGATCGATTCAATTATGTTCATAGAGAACATACTCTTTAAGTTTTTCCAAATCCAATGAATTAGTGGAATGAATCAAAATGCCAAATAAATCCACGCAATAAAGCTCATTGGATCTTCTTCTTTTCGATGGAGAACAGATATCTTCTGTTCGATTGAAATTTGAATATGATTCTTCTTCCCCATTTGAAATAACTAGATCACGCACAATACACCGTACCACCCATGGATCGAGTCCTCAAAGCTGCACGAGCTTCCGGTTCTCTTAACCTCTCCAATCGCTCTCTAAGGTAATGCTGCCAGAAAATACTAAACTCAGTTTTGAACCATTTTCTTAGAAATCCCTGGCCTTTTGATATTTGTATTGATAATGCTGTCTGGCTTGATCACAGAGAAGTTCCGAATGAGGTCTACCAACTCCTCGATGCTGCTGGTACAGAAGAGAATTGGTGGGAGGTAATACCTTTATTCGTATGTTTTTCATTTTTGTTCATTGAAAGTTGAACTGTATGTTGTTTGTGATTCATATGTGTTGTCTTGGCGTTTGTGTTAATCGTAATTACAGGCGGTTGAGCTGCAGAAACTGATTTTGGCTCACAATGATATTGAATCACTCAAGGAGGAAATTAGGAATTTGTCTTCGCTAACTGTGCTGAATCTCAGTCATAATAAGCTCTCACAGCTTCCGGCAGCTATTGGAGAGTATGTAGTGCTATTAGTTTGTTAGTACTAATTAGAGTCCTTTTTTGACTATGAGATTTCCTTGTGATCCATTTATGTCAATCTCACTTGACAGTCTTCACATGCTTAAGTTGCTGGATGTTTCGTTTAACTCAATCGGGGTGATTCCTGATGAAATTGGTTCAGCGGCTTCTCTTGTCAAGTACGTGAATTTAGTGTTGGCTCCTGTTATTTGTTGATCTGTAGGAATAGAATATGAGAAATGAATATAGTCAAGGGGATGCCCTACTACATGAACATGGATAAAGTGACATGAGTTGGATTGCCCTGATTTAGCTGAGAAGTTTTTCTCTTTGTATCGTTGTTGCAGGTTTGACTGTTCAAATAACCAACTAAGCTCTCTCCCCAATTCTCTCGGGAATTGCACAAACTTAGCAGACCTGAAGGTAAATGTCACTGACGCGCACATCCCTGTGTTATGTTATGTTTAGTTTTCTAATGCTTATGTAAAATTATTTTCGTATTTTCCTGAAAAAGGGAAAGCCTGTATAAATGCATAACGAGTGATCACCCAACTTCCGTTTTTATTCTCCAAACTGCCCAAACTATGTTACCTGGACTCTTCGATCCCCCCTTGCGCACTCGTGTCAGACACTCTTGACATGGGTCTGGCACTTGGACAATTTAATTTAGGCCAAGAAATGTTTTCTTTTTCATGGAATAGCCAAGTCTGTCTCTGGGATATGCACCGGAGTATTGTAATTGGTGCCAAATCTCGTAACATAGCTGTCGACTTCACAGATTATGCTGGTCCTGTCAAAGGCTGGGTGGTGAAATTCTCTCCTAACGTCAGGGGAAAAGTTCTCCATCTCAGCAAAGGTTGGGGGCGGGGGTTAAAATATCTCATCCTAGACATTAACAGTGAATGCATGTCGTATTCCCACAGTTTGACTTGCCAACTGTACCCTGCAGCACCATGTCCTGAGGACCGTGTAAGGCACGGGCTATGTGCCTTCATTATCTCAACAATGCAAGTTCTGGGCCTTGGGCCACTTCAGTGGAACCTTGTGCGAATGGATTTATTCCCTATGACTTGACTCTTACTTCTCTTTCTGAGTGAAAATCTGTTCAAATTCACGGTCTCTGTCAACAGCTACTTTGTCTAGTATTCATTGCAACTAATTGCACTGCAGTTTAACATGATGAGATTAATACTTAAGGATATGCTAGGTTGCTAGTTTCATTCTTGAATCTCGCCTTTTGCTCACTAGTTTGGAAAGAATGTGATGTGCTTGTTTTTCTTGTGTATGAGATTCACACACTACACTTTAGCAATATAAAATATACAAAGCATAATTAAATATATCTTGGTACATTTAATTGTTTCTGTTAAGTGCTTGAAGTTACACTCATACACCCGTGGCCGTGGGTACAAAGAAAAAAATGGTAAAAAAAAAGTGCAAATGTATGTGTGCTGCTACACGTGCACTTAACATAAAATAATGGTTGCTTCATTGTGTGTATGGCCTCATGAACAGTTCTGGACTAAAGTGCGAATTTTGCTATTAATAACTATACATACAGTGCTAGGTTACACGAATCCAGATTACATGGTATTCAATCAGCGTAATTCCATCCTTATTAGTTATTACGAGAACAACGGAAGGAACCTATTTATTTTGCTGCTTATGTGGATCTCAACAAGCTGTCTGATCAGAGAATTTTTTTTCCTTACTCAGGTATCAAACAACAAAATTACCAGCTTGCCAGATGAGCTAGGAAATTGTTCTAAATTAATGAAGTTGGATGTAGAGGTATGACATGTTGAAGAAATAACATATGTTGTCTACTGTCCATGTCCCATCTCAATACGAATCATTATTCAATACTGTTTAACTACTAAGGATTTCAATCAATGTGATAGGGGAACAAGATTGAAATGCTCTCAAAAAACTTCATTGCTTCATGCACCATGCTTACGGAACTCAATGCATGTAAAAGGCCTTTTCTGAACCTGTTATTTTGTTTCGGAGATATTAACACATGCCTAATTGTTTCAAAATGTAATTGCTGAAGCCAAAAATTTGCTAAGCTGCTTACCAGAGAGTATTGGAGGACTTTCACGTCTGATACGTCTTGACCTTCACCAAAACAGTGAGTCATCTCTCCTTGATTCTACTAGTTTTTGGGTAAATATTACATTTCCTTGCAAATTGTTACTGGTTCTGTTCTATTCTGCTGCTGTGCTTTGTATTATACATACGTTATCTATGGTCACTGTCTCACTGACTCTCGTACTGGTATACATAATCAGCTTGTAATTTTGTAAAATCTATTTTGCAGGAATATCCTCAATTCCATCATCAATAAAGAACTGTTCGTCTCTTCTAGAATTGTATTTGGGGTCAGTCTAGTTTCTGTCAAAATAATAGATTTGTGGTCAAGGACTAAAGAGCATTTTCACTTTCACCTTCAAGGTTTACCAATCCTCTTATATTTTTATGGAATTCTGTCCTTGCATAGGAACAATGCACTCTCTTTATTACCACAGGAAATTGGATCACTGACTCAGTTGGGGACATTAGATCTGCAGTCTAATCAGGTAGCCTTTTCAATTTCAAGAAGGATGCACATTGTTATCTACTTCGATATTCCTTGTTTCTTAGATCCCCAATTTGAATTTGGATTAGTAATCTAATTTATCAGATAGCCTGACATGTCAATTATTTATTGGTGCATGCAGTTGAAAGACTATCCTGTTGAGGCATGCAGTCTACGTCTTTCAGTACTGGATTTGTCTAATAATGGATTATCGGGTTTGCCCCTTGAGATTGGTAAGGTTAGCACATTATTTCTTAAATAGCCATGCATAATGATCAACACTGTTGTGCTCCATAATTCCTACATTGTTGTTGACTCATTATTTTAGGCTATAAGTCTGAAATACAAGTCTACGCATTAATCATCGGTTTAATGACTAAGATGTCATGGCTACATAATTGATTGAGCGCGACTGGATACTAGGATTTTCCTAACCAAGTGATATGATATCATAAACCATACTTCAAAAACATACAGATGGACGTCCCTGGAAAGATTCCTTTTCTGATGGCATGACACTGGCCTAGTTTTAAAAAGGAATATATTGTTAGTGCTGCCAATCACGCGTGTCAAAATTTATGCTAGGTGGAAGTGGTAGTGACTAGTGACGATACTGATACCTGGAAGGCTATCAAAGTAAACATTGGTAACATCAGAATTCGTTATATACCATATTAGTATAGATAAGTATACACCAAAATTTGGTCCATAATGGTATTACCCCAACCAGCCATGTGGCACGACCTCTTTGTTCAAAATATTCTGGAGCCAGCATATTTACCGCTTTGCTGGGGTTTGCTAAGCTCATCTCTGTTTTATTCTCGGTTTGTAACTCGAAGTTGATATAATTCCGGCTCATAGACTAGGATACTTCATCAGTTTGAACCTTGACAATGATTTTCACCTAAGGAAATTAAGGCCATGAATGCTGACTAACCATAGTGTCCTTTTTATGTACATGATCTACTCAACTGAATGGTTGGAAGAGACTAGAGACTGGTAACTAGTACACTGGTGGATCCACCCTCACATCCAAAATCTAATTCGTCTATTCTTTGCCTGATATCTGCTTTTGAGCATTCCAAATTTGAGGCACAGTTGCTTACGGCCCCCCAGTGGGAGGCTCGCACGACGTATTATGAAAGAAGTTGAGAAATTCCACCCGGAGAATTCATTGGATGTATACTAATCTTAAATTTTCCACCTGTACGATTACTTATAATTTAGCTAATTAGTAAGTTGATACCAGTGTTTTGATTATGGAATATTTTATCTGCTTCTGGTTTATGTTGAATGTTATAGTCACCAATAACCTTTCCTGCCTAACCAAACAAACGGCGTGCTCCTTCATTCTCACCAACAGGCCCAACACTGTTGGCAGCAATTTAATATTTGTACCAGTTTTGACTCAACTGAATCTTTAAGTTTCTTAAAATCATGATAATATGAGTTACAATTTCATGACCAGGGCTGATGACAACATTGAGGAAACTTTTACTCGCTGGTAATCCATTGAGAACACTCCGGAGGTCTGAACTAATTATTCTTTGTACCGTTTTTTCTTTCTTTCAATTTGTTCTGTTGTGATCTGAACCATTCATTCTCATTCAGCTCCTTGGTACATGGACCCACACCACCTTTATTGAGGTATCTCCGAAGCAGACTTCCAACTGATGAAGGTGAACACTAATTCTACTTTTCAAATTTATTAGCCCCAAAACTGCTTTTGTTAACTTCTTCCAATTTCCAAATCTTGTTTTCATGTAGAGTCTTCAGCAACCTCAGCTTTAAAAGAGGATACTGTTGCCAAGGCTGCTCGATTATCTCTCTCTTCGAAGGTACTTGCCCTTATAAATTGATATCTAAGATGCACCTCCCTCTCCAAAATA
Source organism: Plantago rigida (assembly GCA_036897825.1). NCBI lineage: Eukaryota > Viridiplantae > Streptophyta > Magnoliopsida > Lamiales > Plantaginaceae > Plantago > Plantago rigida. Next base: position 2,780 of record JAYMSR010001003.1, on the reverse strand, counting down.
GATAAGGTTCTAGAGATGCTAAATTTCTGTACGTGAGTGTACTGCATTTCCTTGAGAAATTGTTTATATAAAAGTTAAAGTGAACTCATATGGCATCCCTTCTTTATAGTATTGCTATGTCTGCATCTATCTCTTGAGCAACTTCAATACCTTACTTTCAGGAACTTTCTTTGTGCGGGCTGGGCATGACTTCTGTTCCATCCAATGTATGGAATTCTCCTGATATAGTAAAAGTTGATCTCTCAAGCAATTTGATTAAGGAGTTGCCACTTGAGCTTAAATCTTGTGTTTCCCTTGAGGTAAACATTTTATAGTTCACATCCTTCTGCAAAACTTACAGATTTATGCATCTTAAGATTGGTGTTATTATTGGCTTGTATAGAGCTGTGGCTGAGTGGCTCCTTGCACTACAAGTTATTTATACCGGAGCTTGTTTACAATAGCAGTCATAGTAATGCCTAGCTATACTGCCATGCAATAGTGGCGATAGCAGTTCTGTTGGGCCGCTATTGTAAAATGGGTAAAAACAAAATACTGATGCAAATGCACTTAAAGCTGTGAGATCGTCCAATATTTGGCATCGAATGACATTACTCGCCTGATAAGTACTTTATCAACACATGCAAGTGAAAAGGGTTAGTTTTAAGAAATAATTCTTGAATTTCTTTTATAATGGTCTTCTGCTACCGGTATCCCTTCTTTTTGGGCCAGCCATTCTGCTCCACGTTCCAGGACTAATAACACTGATAGAGATCATATCTAAGCTCCAATTTTTCCCTCCTTTATGCGATGAAGGCTTTGATAACATACTGTATATTAATATCCCCCGAGATCTCAGGGCTGTGTCCGTACAAACATTTGTTATAAGTGCCTTCTTAACAAAGTGTTGTAGACGAGGCTCTTTACATTTTCTGGGTTTATGTTCTATATGCGCGGCATCTATTTATTGGTTGATTATTGATGTGGGTTACTGGCTTACAGCCAATGATGCTGTGGTGATTAATTTTTGTTGTCTGATTGTATTAGCATCGCGGAACTTGTTAAAAGCTGTAGAAGATTTAGACATGTTTCTTCTCCTAAATTGTCAAAACTTACTCTACTCTACATCATTCATCAAACAACTTGATATGCAGGCTTTGATCTTATCCAATAACAAGATTAAAGAGTGGCCTAGTGGAGTCTTGGCATCTCTTCCTAAACTTCTGTGCTTGAAACTGGATGGCAATCCACTAAGGAAGGTGAAGTCTGTTTCATCACTTTATGAAGGAATCTTTTCACTGCTTTAGTTTTCTGGTCGTCTCCAGTGTCTAACCTGCTCCAGGATTGGGGTTCACATACTTTAAGCTCAACTACCTTGAAGGCAAAACTGTAATATAGTAACAAATTAAATAACACATAGTTAGGAGCCAGTAAATCTGCAGCTTGCCTGCTTATTCAACAATTGCCCAAAAGATTAAAAGCAGGCTGATGGGAAAGTGAAGAAATTCAAGGAAGTTTGGAAAAGGATTCCATTGAAAAGAATGTTTAGAAAAAACCGGAGGGAGTATTTCACTACCCACATACCTTATTCTATTAATCTAGTATATTTTATTAATTTCAATTACCCACTGCACATGCAATACTTGCCTATAAAAATTTATGTTTCTCAAGTCCCATTACCCAAAGCAAACGGGACATCATCATCAGGATGGCAGGAGTTTTTTTTTTTTATTATGAATTTTAAATTCTTTTATAAGATTTAACTGCAGATTGTTGCGAGAACTCTAATCTCAAAAGTATACTTCCACTCTGACTTACATTTTTTACTATTTAAATATCAACTTTGTGAACTCTATTATTGAACTCGTTATCAGACTGTAAGTGATTGTCCAATTATGGGTTTCTACCAGCAAAAACTTTCGCAACACGCAAAATTTGTCAAACCTCTTACGGGCAGTAGTGCTTATCATGCACCAGTGAGTTAGTACAGTGCTACTAGTCTGGGTAAACTCACATAATAGATGCCTAAAGGTGATTATATGTAGCACTTTTCATAAGACTTTCTTTTTTTTAAATAAAAGGAAGAAAAGAAAGAAAACCACAGATGAACGGAGGTCTATCATGGAGTAATAAGTAAGGATGCTACTGAACTATATCCTACAATCAGTGGAGGTTGAATAAATGTGAAATTCTGAGAACATATATAGAGCTGGGGTAGTAGCTGTATACATCTATATGTAATGCAGATGGAATAACATTTGGGCCTTTGGGGACCCAAATAAAACACCCCCACCCCCGGCAGCTGAAAGGCATGTTCTCAGAGTTGGACTGAGATTGGCATGATTCGAATTATGATGTCACGTTTAATTATTTTTTGGTTCTTATATTTATCCCAGTTCCTCTGCTCATTTTCTCTTTCCTTTTGGAATAGATCCCACAAGATGGCTTTGCTGCGGCTTCAAAGCTACAGATTCTGAATCTAAGTGGTGCCTCAGGCTCCTTACCAGAGAACCACTCATTTTCAAGCTTACTAGAGCTGCAGGAGCTCTACCTGAGGTTTGTCAATGGAATATATTGTTATCTTCGCATATTTCTTAGCTATTCAAATTTATGTTGATGTGGTGACTTACTATTTGACTATGCAGAAGAATGCAAATATCAGCTTTTCCTCTGGATGTTTTGCTGTTAAAATTATTGCGGATACTTGACCTGAGCCAAAACTCCATCCAGTCAGTTCCAGCGGTAATCTCTCTCTCTCTCTCTCTCTCTCTCTCTCTCTCTCTCTCTCTCTCTCTCTCTCT
>JAYMSR010001002.1:0-11475 GCA_036897825.1 Plantago rigida | reverse complement strand
AGTTTTACAATGATAAAAGTCGAAAGAAGTTAATAAGTTTCTATTAGGAAGACAGGCCAAGAGGAAAGTGGCAAGTTTTACGATGAGAGAGATCGGAATTATTAGCTAATTAGTTTCTTTTACGAAGACAGGACAAAAGGTAAGTGGCAAGTTTTACTTTTATGAAGACGGGGTAAAAGGAAAGCATCGAGTTTTACGATGATAGGGGTCGGGATTATAGTATATATAAGCTAATTAGTTTCTTTTGCGAAAACGGGTCAGAAAGAACACTTGAAAACCATGATAGAGGTCAGGATTAGCTAATACTTCACCAACAGAGTTTAAGGTAGACATAAAATTCAATTGCTCAGTGATGAAGCTTTGTTGCACAGTATATTGGTATAGGTATACTATTTCATCCGTTTAGAATGTGATATTTGCCAATTGCCACTCTGATCCATTATGCAAAACCAGATTGATCTTGTTGCTGGCTATAATTTCTTGTCATCCATTGGGTTCCCTTTAAAAAGTCTGCATTAATAGCCAGTTAGCCACTCTAAATAATTTATTAAAGTTTTAAGTCAAGTCCAAAGAATTTAAGGGATTGAGAACACTACTCGTATTAACAGGGTGCAACTTTTTTTCGGGAATTCATCCATAATAATTTCAGAGTTAAGTGTACTTGATTTGGAGCAATCTTAGGATGGGTGACCAACTGGTAAATCTTCCGGTTCGCACACAAGTGTTCACTGTACAGTGGACCCAACATATCACCGGATAGCTGCCCATTAGTGATCCGGGTCGTTACAAAGTCCGATTTGATTTTGTTATCGTGTTATCTCTAATGTGTAGAAAACCATTAATAGTGTATCTAGAAGGATTTTTTAATTTTAAAGTGGGATCTTGGTTTCACATAACCACAACTAAGGATCTTCATCTCTAAGATTTGGTAGTCTGCTGAGAAGGAAAAATGAGCAAGAAGTTGCTGCTGGAATGTTACTGGCTTACTCCACTTTAAAGTTTTATTACAATACAATGGTACAGAGATCATATGCTCTTCTGTCTTTCTTCTAGATAGCCTTTTCCTTTTTCTTTTCTTTTTTTCTTTTCTTTTTTAAAATGTTATGCAAAGCTTAAAATGAAAGAAACAGATAAATAACTGGACCAAGTTCAGTCAGACTGTACAAATCAAGAATTTGGTGGTGGTATTATAGTCTAGATGTATTATGTATACAAGTGAGATTCCGTAGTCTTTACTTTTCTAAAATACAAAGCTACCAATAATTAAGATATCTGACCTCCACTTTAATCATTGTTTAGAATCTTAATAATGCATCAACTCAGTACTAATACTAGCCAAGGTTATCAATTTCCTAACCTAACATCACCATTCTAAATGTTTGTATAGTTTTTATCCTTTCACAGCTGGGAGAATGTCGTAATTGATTAAAAGAGATAAATGACACCCTCTACTTCATGTGTTCGAATTTCACAGGAGTCAAATTTGTTATCTACTATATATCTCTTGAGTTGTGAGTTGGTAAAACTTATCCAGTGTACACCAAAAAGATTGTGGCTGGTAATAATAAAATGACGTCATTTGTTACGTATAATATACCACCTTTGAAATGAAATATATTGCATGTATATTTAAAGTGATTAGTTTTCTAAGGCTCTTTTCTCATCTCATTATTTGTCAGTGCACAAGCAAAACAAATTGCAGTATTAATTTCTCATCTCATTATTTGAGGAGGTCAAATTCCTAACATTATGGAAGTATATACAATTAACATGCCCATACTTAAAGTGGATTAGCTTTCTAATACTTGTTATTTTCATTTGAATTGAACTGAATCAACTGAATGAGTTTGCATACGAAGAGAACAGAGCTTAAGGTGCCTGCGAGTTGTTAGGGTTAAAGGTATCAATGTCACTCGATCTCAAACCGAACACCAGGTCAAAAAAAATCGTGGACGAAAAGTTTGAGATGTAAGTGGAGGGAGTATTTGCAAAGCGTACATGTGTAAAGGAGTTGATGTGTAATTAGACATTTAAATCGGCACCATCAATTCAATTGAATCCCATTGTTGAGGTCGTAAATCCGAAGCACCATGGCCGAAACTACATCCAAGATAATATCCATTGCTGCTGGTGAAGCTCATACTCTGGCCCTAGCTGGTAATTAGTACTACTATATGTAATGATTCAATTGACTTGGTGTTTGATTTACTACATATCATAATATGACATGACATGACACAGGTGATGGTAGGGTTTATTCTTGGGGAAGAGGATTCTTTGGCAGGCTTGGCACCGGTTCAGACTCCGACCACCATTATCCGGTTCCACTCAATTTTCATGTTGACGACCTCAACATTGTGGATATTGCAGCTGGTGCTTATCACAGTCTTGCTCTTGCAGGTCTTTCTTTAACCAATTATGGAGTAATTCATATTATTTCATTTGATTTGATTTGTTATGATATGATACAAATATGCAAAGCACCTGCATTAGAGAGGGAATGCATTAAAGAGGAGTGACTGGGATACGGATTTGTTGTTAAGTATAAGTGGAATGTTTTAAATGAATTTATGAGTAAACATTTTATAAGCTTTTTTGTTATGTGTATAATCGATGTTCTTAGTTAAAACCTGTAATGTTTCTTACTATAACAATAATCTTTGCCAGACTCTCATGTCCCTCTCAAATATTGGTCCCTCAGGAGACTTACTCGATGATATGATGTGAATATGATATGACAGACATGTTTTACTGCCCACTGTATTTGTAAAAGTGTGTCTGTGAAGCCAGAATTCAATGTTTCATATCTGATGAATCGGGTACTCTCTACCTTTCCTGCTGGTATTCATGAGTTGATATAGTTCAGCTATACTGCACGGATCTTGTTCGTTGTGCTTGTATGTCCATTATCAATCTATGAGAAGAACCACTCAATTCCCCTAATTTGGATACACACCTTAAATTTTAGGAATAACTCAAGCACCCAATTAAGTATTTGGTGCATTCCCCTCATTCGCACCCATTAGACTGTCAGCCAAACACAAGTTCTCATTATTTTACGCTATCGAATTTTTGTTCTTTTGGTTTTGGGACATTATTCTTGTGCTAAATGTTAGGAAATTGTCAGAGTGACGACTGTTTGATGTTACTAACCTAAAACCGCTGAAAACATCATATCTTGGATAAGCATTCTCAGTTTATTTTTCCACCTTTTTTTGGGCCATTTAATGATACATTTTGTTCTAGTATGATGACAGATGATGGATCAGTCTGGGGTTGGGGTTACAACATATGTATCCTTCAATAGGCTTGTTTGGAGTACGACCGGATTTGCGTGCTTCTAATGCAATTTTTGTAAATTGTATAATATAAGCACAAGATCCATCTCTTCCTTGACCTTTACATAGATGGCCAAGTTGGTGAACCAGGAGATAACTATATGGAGCCTCACTTGTTAGAGGGCTTCCTTGGATTGAGTTCCCCTAATTCATCCACGGGGGAGCATGAAACAAAGAATGAAGTACCGCTGAAGGTATGAGCTACATGTTACTTCAATCATCATTTATCCTTCTCAGTTGTAACCTTGCATTTACTTTTGCTATTTTCTTTTTCCAGATTGCTTCTGTCAAAGCTGGAGGAATGATGTCACTGGCAATCGACAGTCTTGGAGCATTATGGATGTGGGGCAATTGTCCTAATCCTTCTCAAAACGAGTCTTCTGAAGGAGAATTTTCTCTTATCAGCACTGCAACTCCAGTGCCAGTTTGCAGTTTCCATGAACATACTGTTGTTAAGGTGGCATGCGGAAACGAACATGTTATTGCACTAGTGACTGCTGGAGAAAAATACGAGGGTGGCGATTTATCATGCTACTCTTGGGGTGATAATAAACACGGGCAGTTAGGTTTGGGGGACAATGAAAGCCGGCTACATCCTGAAATGATCAAAACATCCAAGTCAGATTCTCTGCGCGGAATTTATGAAATAGCATGTGGTGCCTCGCATACAGCTTTTCTTGCTAATGGAAAGGAACCAAGCGACACACCCAAATCTTTTTGCTGGACATTTGGGTTAGGAGATAATGGGCAGCTCGGTCATGGGACTACACAGAGCCTCAGCTCACCTGAATTTGTAAGAGAATTGCCGGAGAGTGCTTTCCTGGTTTCTGTTGACTGTGGCTTATTTCATACAAGTGTTGTTTCGTCATCTGGTGAAGTGTGGTCATGGGGCATGGAGAAGGGCCTTGGTCTGTGTCCTGATGCTAGGTTCACTGGGACTGATTCTGGGGATGCTATTTCTCCATTACTGTTTCCTCGTAATGGAATTCATGACCCAAAGTTTCGAGAAATTGTTCAAATTGCTTGTGGTGCTGCTCATACGGTTCTTCTAACAGATGCAGGGTATAAAATTTGGTCTTGGGGGAGGGGAAGTAGTGGAGTCCTTGGAAATGGCACGACGGTTGATTATTATGCACCCACGCTAGTATTGTGGCCGCCACTTACCAGTGATACAAGGTTACAGTCTAATTTCTAATTCTCCCCTTGTGGTTGGTTGTCTGGTAGGTAGTAGGTACTTAATCTTTTATAATGTTTTGGTAATTGTCTGATTTCAGCCCAGATACATTACAAAGTGCTGGAGAAAATAGTGGAGGCAAAGATGTTGCAGAAATGCAGAGAAGACTATCTGCAGCAATGGATGAGATGAAGCTCCTTGAATCAAAACTTGAATTGATGGGAAAATATGCAAGCATTCTTCATGGATCAGTTTTCGGGAACCCATTACAAGAGCACGATATCCCAGCGACTCTTGGAAGTGACTTGGGGAGAGAGTGGGATAAGATGTTGGAGTCATCAGATCGTCGTAAACTTATTCGTTTGGAAAGGTTTTACAGTGATATGCTCGCAGGTGTGAAAGAGAAGTTGATGAGGAAGACGATCAAAGAAGTAGTAGAAGAGTGCCTAAATTCAGCTTCTACGAAAACTAATGCTGCACGACCCGACCATTGATTATACTCCATCTCTTGCATATGAATTCATGTATATTAGGACGGATTGAAGGTCTTCTATCAACCGATACGATTTTGCTTCTTTTGATTGTAATGGTGGTGTAATTAAATATCCATTGTTATTATGTTAAATAATGAAGAATTATACCTCTTTTACCAGGCAAGTTCACATCTCATTTTTACACAGCAACTTTACGAAAATGCACGAGGCAACGTGTGAATTGCCATTTAGCTATAAAACCAGTAGGTATTTGAGTCTCAGGCGCCCAGCTATGGCTATGCAGTTCAAAATGATGCAGAGCACCCATGCTGTTTACAAACTATAGAGTACAGGCGTATGTTTGTGGCAAGTTAACACAAATAAACAAGCAGCATGTATATAAATAATTTAACTACATACATATAAATGACAACAAAAATAGCTCCACACAGCAAGATGGCTCAACGTCAAGTAAAATGAAAATAAATGTATGCACCTTCAAAGAATTTTAAAGAACAAATGAATATGGATATTATATGAAAACCAAAAAAAAAGGAGTAAAAATACGCAAACAATCGAGAAACCTACAGCCATATACACAGACCAGCAGTAGTACTGGTATCAGCTGGACCAGCTGCAGAGTATCCAAACCAACTTCCAGAGTAAATTACTCACTTTACTGTACAAACAAATGCTGCTGACGGGCTTCCATAGCAAAATGTGGCCTGCATTCTTATCAAGGAGTAATACGTTACAGTTTCTTCGGCAAGTTATAAGTCTTTTTAAGAAACTTTGAAGCAGCAGCATCATTCCTGTAACACAGCACTCGCAGCAATGTGTTTGGTTCCGATGGGTTCCACTGTCCAGAAGTAGCTGGTAAGGGAAGCCGAGACTTAGCAGAGGAGCCATACGCTTCCAATGTCGACCGCCTAAATTGCTCAACAAGACTCTCTGTATCCGCTCTAAAGAGTGGAAGAACTTCTCCTGCTGTTCTTGAATACTGATCAATTATATTTTCAGGCAATCCATCCCCGTTAGCCCAGAAGAGATCCTTCAATGATGTAAAATCACCCTCAATTATCTGAGTGTCCTGACGAGAAAACATGCGTGTGGGCCCCCCAGCAAGCAAAACTAACAAAAACCCATCAACTGAAGCTCTCATTACGTCAGCAATAATACGTGTACGGACTCTATCATGGATGACAGTATCTGAAACGATGGTTAAACTTCGCTCCAATTCCTGGAGAAATGGTTCAATTCTAGATGATGAAGGATCACCAACATACAGGAAGTCCCATAAAACATGCCTTAGATCATGGAACACGATTTTATATGCAAGCCCCTCAGATAGTTGTTGGATAGCTTCGATGTAACTTGAAGGAGTGCGTTCAAATTTTTTGCCCGGCCCATTTGAGAGGTCCTCCACATGGGCAGACTCCGAGTTCCTCAGCAGGGTGATTATTCTTTTCTCCAGATTTTCCAACTCCATACGTATTTTATGCAATGAGTTTATACGTGCACATATATGTGGTAACCCAGAAGAGCCATCTCCATCAACTGTAGCAACCTGGGAATTTCTTTTTTGAGAAACCACCGGTTTCTCTTTCTTCTTGGAGAAAAAATTTGTCCCAGTAGTGCATCTTGTTAAAGCTGGCATTGTGGGCATAAAAGCATTCCGTGTACCTGCATGTTAAAAACTTTGTTAGCTCTGATGAAATTATGGAGAGCAGGGTAAGTATCAAGTTCCTATCCAGATATGCAATATTACCACAGCCAGATTTTGCCTTAGTTGCATAATATTCCAGACATTTATCAAGTCCAGTCATTACGTCAGGCAGCAGTGCAGGGTGCATTGGTATCGGCAGCTGAAAGAAAGCATCCAGGGTCTCATCGACTATTCGCAGAACTTCTACAGCTGAGGGAGCACATCCTTCTGGATTGGCTCGTGGATTCCATACCTATATATTGAAGAAATGGCATTGTCAAATCATTAAAAGGTTACCAACACAAAGCAGGATAAGATAGACCGCCAAAGTGAAATATTCTCAGGTAACAGCCACTGGCCCATAACAGTTCACCGTTGTTAACAAACTATGAGACTACAATTTCAATTTTCATTGAATGGAACACACTACATGCTTAAAACATTTGCCCTCAATCTTGTACGAATTAATATTAAAAATCTGATGCAGTAAAGTTACCAAATCTTGTGGAAACTGAAAAATGTTGTTAGTATCGCATATGTGCAAGTATATACTTGCTTATTTTTACGTGTATGAACGAGCCTGGAACGACATGCATGAGATGAAAGAGATACAGTTACACAGCCATGGAATTACAGAGTTAACAAGGTACCTCTTGCTGAAGATTTCGATCAACCCATTCCTTTAGCCTGTCTATTCTTGTTTTTATCCATGCTTTAACTAAGTTGGTAATTGCACCTTCAGCTTCATAAGGAGGCATCTCCTGAATTATGGCTTTCCCACCATCATCACTATCCACTGAATCTTCAACAGCAATCTGGACAAGATCTTGTTCCAGTTTATTAGCAGCTCTCAGGACTTGAACAGCATCTGGTGTCAACTCTGCTATGCCAGAAATAAATTGCTTCAACTCATTCCCGTAGCAAGCATGTAGAGTGGCAACACCAACACCTCCTGCTAACGGATGCCATATCTTTAAGATAGGACTAAACAAGTTCTTCTCTTCTATTGCAAAATCGCCCACATCCTTGGCCAATATGGCAAGAACAGGAAGGGGATTAGGCTGGTTTCTTGACGCTCTTCTGCTTGCATCAGCTTTCTCCATCAGCTGCAGTTAACAAATTTAATTAGTTTTAAGAAATGATGAGTTTAAATTGTTTAAAATATAAACATCTAGTATCTAGATGCTGAATGACTAGGGAATTTAAGCAAGGATGGCAAAAGAGAACTTACTTTCACATTTACCCATGAGATTTGTCATCTTTCCCAGATTATAATTAAAAAAACATATCACAGATCCAAATTTTGGTGTTTATATGCCAATAAATTTGATGATACATATCCCTTCAGATGAAAGTAATCTATAGGACATGAAAAATGCATGCAAATGGAACCTTTTCAACTACAGTAAGTGACTCATTGCAAATGATTCTGATTATCTAAAAGTGTGTATAAAAAAAAGAAGTGAATCTGAGAGCCACTTCTGGATTCTCTAAAACAGGTTTTTACAGCTCTTTTAAGTTGGTTAGTAGCACAAGTTGTTTATGCAAACAGTTACTGTTTCTGCTACAAAGAAGCAATAAGCAGTTACAAGAAAAACACAGTTGCAAACACCCACAAATTCCAAAAGGATTTCAGGTCAATCGACCTGGTATAATAAGTATGAATGTATGATCAATCCTAGTTCTACTCTTCTACCAATTCACTTTTCACTTGCCTGAGCAAACGCAGTGCGAAGAGATGAACGAATGTAAGTGTCAATCCTGCTACGAGCAACATCAACTTCATTTTTCCTTCTTCGGCGATACTCATTTGAGATATCCTCCACTAAGATCTTAGCAGATAACACCCCAATACTAACAATGCTCTGCATGGAATCAATATTGCCCCTATTAAATGTTTCATGATATGCCAGGAGCCTTTTCTCAGACCAACCTAGCATGGCAGTCAATGTCAAACTCAAAATCTTAGCATAAACTGGATCTTTTGTTGTTTTCACATCTTTGGCTACTTCACTAAGTTGGTTATCAGCAGCACACAATAATTCATTCTCAGTTTGCCCAGTGGCAACATAACGATTAAAAAGAACCCATGTAAAGCACAGATTGTGCAACATTTGGTCCAGTCCAAGGGTTCCCCATGTTTTTTTAATGAGCTCCATTAGCTCATCCACATCCTCTATGAGGGACATCTCATCACTGATATCAAAACATGCCTCCAGAAGCATTTCATAGAGACGGAGATTCAATGGAAAACCATCCGCCCAGTGGCAGGGTTCCATGACAGATCCATCAGATGTCCTGCTAGCAAGCGCCATTACTGTAGTCCGAAGGACTTGCATCGACTCGTTATTTCTCCCAGTTTCAATAGGCTTGTCCAAGGCTGCATGAATAATCTGTCTCAATCTCTGCGCAGCAACATTACCCTTCTCCAGCGGCACATGAGGGTGCAAAAGAAGTCCAGACTCTAGCATTTTAAGGTTTCTCTTCTGCCATGCATCGTATTCTTGCTGATCAGTAAAATCTGAAGCTTTGAATTGCTGTAATAGTTCTAGTGGAAGAATCATGGACTCTGACCTTCTGCCCACCTAGAGTGAAAAATAAAGGGAAAAGAGTTGGTATAAGATCGGACATTAGTAGATCTTAATTTGACATGATTATCTTTAAAGAAATCTACAAGCTAACCCCCAAATATCTTAAATTTATGTCTAACATCGGTAAAAACTATAAACAATTTTGACCTAGTTTTTTACAGCCACTAGCACTGAAGACGAGCAATCACATCTTAATTTTATAAAAAAAGCAATAATACAAATATGAAATTGTTGGCACTTGAGTAATATGATTCCATCAAAAAAAAATTAGCTGCCCTCTACATTCTACTGCCGACTAACCAATGCATGGCAAATTTTCCAATGTAATATAAATTCAATAACAGTCAAACTAGACACCACAAACGCAGAAGACTCCAGAAACATATGGACAAAAAAGAAAGAAAAAACAATAATCTTCCTTCTAGCATCTAATCAATACAATTAAATATGGAAAACTTCCACATGGACTCCAAATTCAATACAAGTCAGACGAGACTCGATCACTTCAGAATCTTCCATACACTTGTTTGTAAACAATTCTCAACTGTTAACACCATAAGTAACTCTGTATTCTCCCTCTTAATACTAATTTTCACTGTTTCACAAATCACATATAATCGGACAAGTAACAATCCAAATGCAAAATGTCAGTACTTAAGTTGAATGATCCACCAAAAACATACGGAAGAACATAGAACACAGTAATCTTCCATCTCCTAGCATCTAATCAATTTAATTACACATGTTAAATTTTCCAATGTACTCCAAATTCAACACAAGTTAAACTAGACACTATAACTCAGAAATTTCCATAAACTACCGGTTGGTAGGCATTCATTTCCCTTCCTTTACTCCTAGTTCTCAATTTAGCAAATAGCAAGTAATAAACAGTTTTAATTCTCAATGATTTGAAACTAGAGATCATACATTTAAACATTTATGACAGTAAACAGCTGGAAAAATAGAGTCAACTCCAGAACCAAACCTGAGTAGCCGAAATTCTCAACAAACCGCGGCGAATCCTGGAATCGGTAGCGTCAGAGATCCTCATCTGCTGCTTCATGAGCTCTCCAACAGTGAGCGGCCTTTTCGATTTCCAACCACCGGAATGATTGGAATCGGAATTCCGCTTGGAGGACGTGGATCTCATCCCCAGAGCCTTCTTCATCTTGGAAGCAGCAGCAGAGGTCAATGACCTCTGAAGTGAAGCTGAATTGGGGGAATTGGCATTGGAAATGGGAGGGGTACCATTGGAGGTGGAGCTGTGGTAGGAGAGGGGTTTAGAGGCGGCGACGGAGCGAGTGGCGGAGAGAAGGATCTCGTAGGCGGAGGAGCGGAGTTCGGAATCGGAGAGAATGGTGGTTAGGTCGCCGAAAGGGGACGGGAGAGGGGTGAGATTGACTGTGGCGGTGGGGCGAGAGGTGGCGGAAGAAGGGGAAGCGGCGGAGCTGTTGATTGAGAAAGATGATGAGGAGGAGAATGAGTCTCTTCGGGAGTGGCTGAGAGTCCGATCTCGAAAGATAGACGCCATTGTTGTGAGCTGTGACAAATGTGTGTGTGACGATTGTTTACTTGACTCACATCAGACTACCAGAGCGTCATTTGTTGTATAGAGAGAGAGTACAGGGAAGAGGAGGACAAATGAAAGTTTTCCAGGTTTTCTAATTGTATTATCGTAACATACACCCGTTATATAAAAGAATGACTTGTGTCGGTATAATGTGTGTCCAATATCCTGAAGAACATTTCAGGTTATAATGAGCAATCGTATGAGATGGGATTTCAACTGTTTAGTGGAATTATTTAGTACGTACACTTTCAGTGTTAGTTTTATGAAAAGCATCCAATTTCATAAATCTGGTCAAAGAATTTCACGATTTTAGTAATAATATTATACAAACCTCCTCATTTATACTATAGTTTTTCTAATAATGTTACTTTCAATTTTGAATATTCATATTTACAACCTCCAACTCAATATGTATTATTTGCTCCTTGACTTTTAATTCATTTTTTATTAAGTATGCAATTGCTGAAATAATTTATATAATTTGGAAAGTAAGAAATTATGTGATATTGGAATACAAATTCTAGAAAAAGGCTATGTTTTAAAGTCGGCTCGGACAGTTAGGTCGGAGACCCTCCAAAAAAGGTTAGACCGGAGTTGGATCGGTTTAAACCGGTATGACGTCAC
>JAYMSR010001001.1:0-11476 GCA_036897825.1 Plantago rigida | reverse complement strand
CTCATACCATCTCTTGCTCTATACATCTCATGCACACCCATACTTGGAACCGACCAGCCCACATTGTTATATATGCCAGTTTTTACTTTCTTGAACATTTTTGCCTTTTTTTCTTTTTCTGTATGGTCAAGAGTATTCATTGCATTTTGTTATAGGATTAGAAATGCTGATTAGTTTGGGGTTGATTTCATCTCAATTTTCCAGTTTCACAATCATAACTAACTGTGATATATTTGCTATAAGTTTTTTTCTCATTGTCATTTGCAACATCTGTTTAATATGTGGATTAAGTTTGGTTTGATGTGTTGAACTTTGCTGAAGATCTTTGATTTTGTCTCTCAATATTAAATGCCTAGTGGTTGATTATCCTACTGCTTTAAGCACATTTACTGCTTCCTCTGAAAATGTAATGTATTTATCAATTTCATATCTTAGAATGAGTAGTATCAATGTAATGTATTTATTGTGTTTGTTTGATCATTATTGATGTGTTATGGATTTTGCTCTTGTTTCTTGGACTTGGTTTCGTAGTTTCTATATGGGATTAGACAAGGTTTAGCTGCTATTGATTTGAAAGTTTGAAGCTTTTTATGTGTTTGTGTTTGTTTTTTTCATTTTTTGGATATTTGTCTTTGAAATTTCAAGCTTTAACTTGGTTTATGATCTGGTAGTGTTATGGTGTATATTATGAATTCTTTGTCCTGTTTGTTTACTGTTTATGGTTTATGGAATCAAACAAAACTATAGAATTATTTGGACTATTTATGCTTTTCTGATGATAAAATTTTGAGTCAGTTTATGTTTACTTGGTATTGGCCTGAAGAGTTCGTTTATGTTTACTTGGTATTGGCCTGAAGAGTTTAATTATGTAGTTTTAACTTTAGATGGATGAATCTGAATTGCAAGATATTTAACTCGGTACACATAATCAGTATTTCAGGATTGCCTCCTAGATACCGTGACGCAAGCGAAGACATTTTTGAGGATAATGTATATGTGAAGTTGTGAACTTCATTTTTGGTTTCGAATTTGTGGAACACATATTTTGTAATGGAAATTTGAAACCTCGTGTTTTGAAATGTAACAAATAGAAGTATTTTATGCATCTTGTGTATGTTAGATTTGAAAATTGATGTATATTTGACTTTGTTCAAACTAAACGAGCAAATTTCAAGCATTAATGATCTTTTTCGAACATAAACAATCATAAGTGTCGAATACAAACGAACAGAACACAAACGAACATAAATGAAAGAATTGTTCACGAACATATCCGATCATAATTAGAAGTGGACCGAACACGAGCCAAGCTCGAACACGAACATAAGTGCATTATTTACGAACAAGGCTCATTTAGTGTAGAGCTCGGCTCGTTCTGTTCGTATACAGGCCGGCCTACTCCACACCAATATTTTATAATCTACCCATACTTTCTCATTCACTCTAAAAGTGATGGAAACACTCAAACGGGAGGAAGTGCTATATGGTAAAATGTATTACTCACTAAAAGTGAAACAATCGTGTTGGATACAATTTTTAAGAAAAATGTATAGAAATATGTGTTCACAAAAATATTTAGTGGGGAATGAGTATGAAATATTAATTAAGTGGAAAAGTTCATGTGGACCTGAAAATGTATTGTTAGAAATAAGTTTTATTATAAAACTAATTTGCACAAAAAGAAATATAACAATTTTAGTAAAACACCCAAAACTAAAATTGCAACACTTATAGTTTAGTGAAACGGGAGTATCATTTATTTAACAATGCCAACTTTAATTTTTACCTAAACCCTAATATATAGGGCATAGGGAGTACATGTCTGCAAACTACTATTATAAATTTATAACCAGGTGAAGCTTAAAGTTCATGCCTTGAGCAGAGCATACACAGACATTATCAACTATCAAGATTCAAGGAAACATCTAATCCACATAGAAAACCTCAGTAGAATCCCTATCTAGACTACAAAAATTACATTAACTACGCGGCAACAAAATCTTCCACCTTACCCATATAACATGGCACCTAGACGCAGATGTAGTGAAAGACCAGATACACCAAATAAGCAGCGAAAACAAAATTATCATGCAATATAAGGCGCGCTTGAAATTGATGATAACATTGCTAAATCAAGAAAAAATATATCTTCATAGCAGAATTAGATCAAGACCTACCACTTTTAACTTAATGGAGTAAATTAAGCTAAACGGAGCTTGTGGGAGATAATGAAAAGGGAGACGGCCTCAGATCCAAAGGATTTCCAGTTATGTCAATTTTTATATATCTACAGGCAGTACAAGGATCTCTCTCCCCTTCTATAGAGATACAAGGTGCAACAGTAGGCACATAATATCCATTACACATGCAGATATGTGTACTGGATATTATGACCACCACCATAATCTACTCGTTAAACACATGTTCTTTGAAGAGTAACCATTAGAAAATGTTTCCTACATCGAGAATTTCAAGATGGAGACTTCACTGCTGCAAAACAAAGTTTTATGCTGAAATAGAAGGCAAGGTAAAGAACCATCTCTATTGCTATGGCACAAAAGAAATCACTTCAGTAAGCATAGAAAGCAAACCTCATTTTCATTTGGAGCGATGGGCAACTGAGCAGCAAAACCATCACTGAGGATCAATGATCGAGTTAAAAGATAGCAAGAGGTGCATGGTTATTACCCCCTGTCCCCCTCTTACTTCCACGTCACCAACATTCTTGTGCCATCTATAACTCAAATATTAATAGCGCTTTCTTTCACTAGTTTTCTTCTTCCACATGCTCCTTTATAACTTATCAAAGATATTTGCAAATGAGTTCACAACATCATGCATAATCCACGTCATCTTAAAAATCATTCAACATTTGCTGTAGTTCTGCTAAACCCTACTTCTATCATTCAGAGAGGAGGAAAAAAAAGAAAAAGGGAAAGAAATATTTTAAGAAAAGGATGTGTACAGGTCTGAACAAGCTCTACTATTCAGTGAAACAGTTGGTAGTCAAGTCTTCAGATGCTGGCCCGAGAACTTCTATCCATATTCTGTCAAAGGAAGCAGAATAAGACTAATTTAGCATCACATACATGATGGGGAAAAAATCACTTATATATATAACAGATCCAAATATCAGGTCAAATGGAATCTTACAGCGA
Source organism: Plantago rigida (assembly GCA_036897825.1). NCBI lineage: Eukaryota > Viridiplantae > Streptophyta > Magnoliopsida > Lamiales > Plantaginaceae > Plantago > Plantago rigida. The sequence goes on along the minus strand of JAYMSR010001001.1, from coordinate 8,318 downwards.
CACGTTGGATGACTAGTAAAAAGTATATAAATAAACAATATTTAACTTGGATAAGTCGATAATTATGCAAATTACTGCTATTGAAAGAAGCATATGTATAAACACAGGCCAGAGGTTCTTTACAGAATAAGAGCTAGCCGACCGGAACACTGATTGGTACGGAAGCTCCGGTCAGCTGGGGGGGGGGGATTTAAAAAAAACAAAAAATTGAATAATGTCAGGGAAGTTGAAGTTAAATTTAAACAACAAAAAATTCTGGGGATGAATGCAAAATCATTATGTTTGGCCGTTTGGGTCTTTAAAAATCACAGTTTGGAATGGAACAGGGATAAAAATGGAATCTAATGCTGCTTGGTGCAAAAATTCAATTTTGCATAGATGTAATAGTTTGGCTACAAAAGCTGATTCTTACATTTTGGACCTATATGTCATGGCATTTCAGCTAACTAAAATGACGAGCAACAAGAAACTAGGCTTCGAAATTAACCTTTCAAGAACATGCTTGCCAATTAAGATAATCTCAAAAAGGTTAATTTGACTATCACAGCCCGAATGGCAGGAAGTAGCTGAGATAGGTAATATCTGATGACATCCAAAACACTCTGTTTTTTGGATCATGGATCAGAGTATATATCTGCAAGTGGAACCATGGCTGGGTTGTACAGTTAGTATGATCTAAAAAGCTGTTCAGCAAATACCCATATTCTGGTAAAAGTTGGTTTCTATTAGGGAAATACTATAATGTAAAACTAAAGCTTCCACTTTAACATTAAAAAAATTCAACTTTTCCCTTGGCCACATTTAACCGGGAGTGAATACAGACATAAAAAGTTTGCACTTGGTAAATCCATTCAGCAGCGAATCAAGCATGCAATCCAATATGGCGTATTAAGAAAATACAAGAACACACAAAAGTAATCTATCTAATACTTAGAAACTTACAGCACTTGGGCGATTTGGTATATCCCCGATTTTACATGTCTACTGCCACGAAGACTGCTTATATCTGAACTCGTTCTCCCAGCTTCCCTCAGGTTCCTTCCTCTTCAAAGTACCACCTGAAACTGAATACATCCTGGCATGCTCCTCTGCTAGCGCCTGCGAACTAGCAATAGAATGTTGGCCAGATGCAAGAGGCATCATGTCTTCCCTCACATCACTCTCCATGATTCCAGGCCCGGAATTAAGATCTAAACCTTGCCTGCCCCACCTTCTGTTGTTCTCTGAGCCATCATTACTTCTGTTATCTGGAAGGTTGACCTTAAATGGCCTCTGAAACTGTGATGGCAACGAAGCAAGAGGTACCTGAAATTGCGGATTCATTTGAGGTGCAAACAACCTTGGACCAGATACAGAATCTGCATATGAGGTTGCCATAACTGGAAAAGTAGCTGAAGAGAGAGGGTAAGTAGCACCAAAAGGAAGCATGGAAAACTGAAACGGACTAGGTTGGAGAGGCATAGCAGGGGATGATGACAACACTGATCCACGATAGACGTCGGGAGTGAACGGATTAACTCCGGATGGGCCAAATGGTCTCTGTTGCATGCCAGATGGAAATATGGAAAAACGCTGTTCTCCTCTATCAGGTAACATAGAAGGAACTGCTACAGTTGAATAAGTATTCCCAGGTAGGAACCAAGATGAAATATTTCCAAGCCCAGGATTATTCACTCTGAGGCCTGCAGAAGAAAGCTGAGGTGGTACACCCTCTTTCATTTGTTCATTGATCTGAAACTGCTCAATTATGGGATCGTCAACCCCAGGCCCATTGTTGAGATCAAAGTCCCTCCGCACATCGACGGAAGGTAAGGGGCCTGATAGTTTAGCAGGCGCAACGGAACCTTCTCCTTTATGGTTGGTGGTCGTGGAGCAATAGCCAATATCATTCGCTTCATCTACCATATTCAAGTCAAAATCTAGCCGGGTAGAGGTACGAATTGGCACAGATATTGGACCTTCATTCAATGACGTAGGACAATCAGCCACACTATCATTTGTTGATTCAACGGCCAGAGCGAACTCCCGGGAAGCCATTTCCTCCAGAACTCTCTCATCCGGCACATTCAGATCAATATCAAGAGGAACACGGCAACGTTTACTTGTCGAAGCCTCTGGAGACGTTGCTGAAACCATAGGTGCATCAACTTTTCTGGGTTCAGCAGGCCGAAATGCACTGGTGGCTGCAGATCCCTTCCATCCAAGTTCACCTTTACTTCTCAGTAAGTCCTCTGGAGGAACAAAAGGACCTTTGGCAGGAGCAGCCACTGTAATGGAAGCAGGATTGCTACTTGGTGTAGAAGTCACAGGAAATGATGCATTAAGTACGTTAACATTTGCAGCTACAGGGGAAGGAACATTGACTAGATCACCATATTTCCCATCATCAACATTGAACCCTTCATTCAAGTCGAATTTTATTTTTGAATGCAGATCAGACACTTCAGCAGCAGAGGAAGAAGTGTCAGCAACACAATCTACAATCTCATCCAGTTTATTGCAAGTAGACCCACACTCTTTCATTTCAACCTTTTTCTCTAATTCATGGTAGATAGAACCAGGTGATCCCTTCCCAGGATCTGAAATTTCACTAGGTTTTGCATGGTCTTCTATGTGGTCCTCTTTATGGTGATTCTTGGCATCATCAGATGTAGAACAAAAATCAGTTATGCCATGGTCATTGCCAGCTGCTCTTTCATCAAGTTCGGAATTATTTTTTTCTTCATCAGACTTGTTGATGCACCCTTTGATGTCCTCACCAGATTCCCCTATTTTGGCTGCTGCACCAGATTCATCCTGGCCACAAACAGTAGGCTGAAGCTTTTCATTACCAGATAGTTCAGTAAACTCATCCTTAACTAGTACAGAGTTGCATTTTTTTGGCGAATTAATACTCAATTCTCCAGTTAACTGACTTTGGAAGACACCTGTAGCATGCTGATTTGATACTTCAATGTCACCAGTTTGTTTATCCTTATCACTAAACATGTCAGTACTGGTCTTTTCTTCAACTTTAGTCACACAAAACCCACCACTCTTACAGTTTGAAACACCATCTCTGCTAACGGTACAGAGAGTTGACTTGTTGCGAAGTGCTTCATTTGAGTTTACATCTCTTAACTTCTCACCAGATGTGTGAAGAGACAAAGAGGAGCTCTTTTCATTTGACCTATCAACTTCCATCACTGCATCAGTTTCACTTGTACAATGTGTGTTACAGGAGACGAACTGTTTATAGTGCTCTCCACCTTGAACATCTCCAGAAGTATTATGTGTATCGAGTATTTTGTCCCCTGAGGTACCATTTGGTGCATATTTTGACACACTAAATCCATTCTCAGGCTGTGAACGACCATCTACAGCAGCTTGATTATTTTTATTACAATCAGAATCATGATCACTTCGAACTCTTACCATGTTGTCTTCAGGGGAAGGCTTGGATTTTGCCTCATCACCATTACAAACTCCATCAACTGCCGGAATGCTTCTTTCTGAGGAATCAGTAGGAGAGACCAAGTTACCTCTGGAGATCTCTCCAGCAGCCACACTAGCAAGCAAATTCATTCCAACTTCATCCTCGAGTGACATAGATGAATTTGCTTCAGAATATTTAGCACAACTCTCGATTAAAGCATTCATGGGACTGAAAGAAGATGCATGCAACTTTCCGGAGCTCCACTGATTTGTTGGGGAAGCATCCATTGATCTCCTTGGGTCTTCTATGGTCATTCTATGCTCTTCATCAGAAGCTGCAGATAGCCCAACACCTTCGGCAGACCCGGTCGGAACATTCTTCACATTGTTTTGGCAGGGGCCAAGCCCACCATTCGTATCTGAGGCGACACTCCGATTCTTATCACTCTTGTGCAGTGGGGTATGGTCAGACTGCTCATGTTTGTCAGTAAGTATTGGAGAAGAAACGCAGCTGCTCATAAAAGCAGGATCCTCCAGCAATCCACCACCAACACCTTGTGCAGGACTGTGAACTCGATTTGGTATCTTAACAATCAGCTTAGGACCGCTACCCTCAGTGATGGGCCCCTCAATAACCTTATCACTATTAAAAACAGGCTGGGTCAAAATAGCAGGAGCAGCTGCCCTCTGTGCAGAAGAACTTCTGATGGAACTGGCTTCTTTTTGACTTCCAGTTGCAGATGTAGGAAAGCTACTACTTCTACGGTTACGAGTACCACTGTTACATATCTTACTAACAGCTGCTGACCCTGCAGCAGAAGTTTTACAGTCCTTCCCTGATGAAGTCTGACTGTAATTATGCGATTGGTTAGAACTGCTGCTCCTATCCTCCCTGATCACAGGAGCATCCCCAATAGATATTCTAGTCTGGCTCTCCTTAGGTGCAGCTGATAAAGCTGGTTTTCCTGGCCCAGGAGACGAGGTTGCTGACTTCATGTTATGTTCACCATGTGAAGACCTAGCTGAAGTGGTCTTTGATGCAGAGGTCTGAGTAATTGAGCTTTTAAGGCCAACATCAGACCCACTTGGAGTTCTACTCCCACCATGAGAAGCCTCTGGCTGACGTGATTTTGAAGGCCAAGCAGCAGTATGGGTTGAATTACTCTTCACATCAATACTAATCATTTCTGCTTCAACACGTTTCTTCCACAAGTCAACTAAACCCCGTGCCTTCCTCTGTATTTCTGAGTTCTTGTGTGACCGTAAATGATTCACAGATCTGCCAATGTTGCACATTTGAAGGGCATGAAGATTCACAGGGAGTTTGTCTAATGCACGAAGTAGTACCAGAAGAAATTCCTCAACAAATTTATCACCATCCTTTGAGCTATAACCATCTCCATGCTTCCCTTTATGGATATCCTGTAGCCATTCATCCAGTATAGGTAAACCGTGAAGCTGCACAAATCGATTCAGACAATCAACCTTCTCAGTGGCAGCCATTACACTTGCGAGCATGGAACGACTGACCAATTCCATTTTTCTTTCTGTTCTGTCTGGTTGCATTAACTGGACAAGTTTATCAACCCCTTCCGGATTCACAAGACCTCCTTTCTCTGTTATCCGTGCAATCTCTAATTTCAAGGTACTCTCACTTTTTTGATGATGAAAATCACCACCATCGGTCCTTGAAGAACGTCCTCGTTTGACAGGATCTGAGCCGTGGTCTACCCTTTCTCTCTTCTTACCCTTCACTTGAGAAGGAAAAGACCCACTGTTTTGACCACTATCTGAAGCAGGCTTCAATTGTGAGGCTGAATTCGGACCATTGACTTGCTTTGGTGAACGACCATCAGGCTGCAATGTTGCATGCATCTCTGTCCTTGTCTTGTACAAAAGTTGATCTACTTCCTCTTGACGTTCCTGTAAGACCATCAAATTATATAAGTGCTAGCAGAAGCAATGGTAAAGTATGCTCATAAAAACATAATTTTATAAGGTTTGCAAACATCCCCACCATATCTTTCCCATTTCCCTAACCCTTGTCCAACCTCCAAGCACGGTTGTAAAAATCAACAGAATGATGAAATGTATAAACTTTTGTTAAAATAAAAACTAACATCAATAAAATTCTGATCTGTTAGCCACCATAAACACTTGTTTGCGATGTCATAGACACGTCGACAAACAAAAGAGGATGTCCCGGTGGGAAGTTCAACACCTCTAGGAAGAAATGCAACTTTACAAGGATGAAGAAGAGATGCAGCAGGAGTTTCGTCCTTGTGGAAGGAATAGAAAATCTCGTTCGGTGCACTCTCAATAACCGTGCCTTTGCCAAGTTTCAATTCAGATGGTCGATATAGCCAATTGACCACTAGCTGCAAATTGTTATCTTTGCTCAAACGCAATGAGCGAATTAATCCGATGAAAGGCGGACAGTCCTGAGGTGGTTTAAAAAGAGCACAATCACCAATATTAATCTGGCGACCGTCCTGCGAGAAGGAAATTACTTTATTTTCAGTAAAACTGTTTGGGGCATATCAAGAATGAATGACATGTTTGAAACATGGTAGTAAATATTTACGGCCACGACAAAATCAAAAGAAGGTAAAAAGAGAAGCACTGGTACTTTGAGACATTGTAGAAACATCTTAGATAATATCTGAAAGTACATTTAAAAGATATAGATACTATTAATTTAACAATAGAATCTAAAGCCAGTTTGCTACAACGACTTGCATATTAAACTATAGCAAACACAAAAGAAACTCAGTTCTTTTTTCCATCAGATTTGACAATAACATCCCAAAAGGCTAGAGATCCCCGCCAAGAAGTATAGCTATTAATTTATTTATAGAACTCAAAATATAACAAAGCAAATTAAAAAAAAATTGAAGACGGTTAATGGATCTACACCAGTCGTTATTATAGGCAAAACATGAACTACTAAATCCGAGGAAAAAAAGAAGGAAAAAAATGTAACGAAAAGAAAAGCCAAATTAAGCTCTACATATTTTATATACAAACATGAACACAATACTATCATCGAAATGCTGGCAGTTCAGGGATAAAGTTAGATCCAGCTGTTTTAGATGGTATGAATCCAGTGAGCCATTAAAAAAAGACCCAGTTCATGTTATATCCTCCCAAATTATAATTTTCTGGGTGAAAGAAACCAATCCTTTAACAAAACTAACATGTAAACACGTAGTTCTTCACTTCATAGATATTATAATTCAGAGATAAGAATAGAACAATTTACATCCCATGAAAACACTAAATGCATTCAACCTGTCATCAACAACAAAAAAAATACTAATAGTTATAAGCCTGTAGATAATTCCTTATCTCTATTCCCACAAAAACACTAAATGCATTCAACCTGGCTGCCATTGTACAGAATCAACATCCAAACAAAAAACTTTTTTTAAAAAAGCATCATCCCATGTAAGAAAAGGATTTAAGAAAGAAAAAAAACAGCAACCTTGACGAAGGAAGAATCAGTCACAGTGGAGGTCGAGACGGGAGAAGGAAGAGAACAATGCCGATCACCCGCGACAGCAACGGTTTTCTTGGTAGTCGTCGCCAAAGGGAAGACCGACCGCATGTGCTGTGTGCTAATCCTCCGCAAACTCCTACAGCTCTCGCCGTAATTCTGAATCCTCCCATGCATAATCAAAGCTTCTTTTATGCATTTTCACCAATTCTCCAACCACCAAAATCCCAACTTGAAGCATAACCCAAAATCCCACCTCAAAATCCAATCTGAGCTTAAATTCCCCAATTACCCTAAACACAACAACTTCCACCGAAATTACCCAACACAACAACCGAAAATAACAAGATCATTCCAATTCCGCCGAAAGCCCTAAATTCCCAGACTCATACCATTTCTAGGGCTCCGATACGAAAAGTCGAAAACCTGGCAGAAATCCAATCCGAGAAAAAACAATCAGATCGAGAAACAAAACCACAACAATCAACCATTTCCTAACCAACAAAGCCTCAACGAAAACAATCAGAAACAAGACAACCGATTAAATCCCCTACGTGCGTGCCTGTATAAAGAAAGGTGAAAAAACAATCGAGAAAAGTGCAGACCTGCGCAATTCTAGAGAGAGAGACGGATGAAGGATAGATTTTAGATTATTAGAGAAAGTGCGGTGCGATGAGGATACAATCAATCAGATTGCAAGGAGTACGTAGAGAGAGAGAGAGAAAAGGAAAACAAAACAAAACAAAACGAAACGATGTCGTAACAGCCAGTCAGACGGCAAAATGAAAGAGTCGTTTCTGGTACACTTGGGTACTTGTCCGGGCAGGTTGAGCGAGAATGATAATTTCACCCGTGGGTTTGGATGGCTGTGTGTCACCAGCAAGGGGAAACCGAGGGGGACAAATCATTCATGGTGGGGGACCACAAAGGTAGAGCTGACGTGGCGTTAAGGTTGTCTCCAGGTTTTTTTTGTTAGTTTGCTTCCACATTGCACTGTCATCATCATGCCCATTAAATTATGTTATTATTTTTCTTTTTTTTTTATTTTACTTATTGAGGGAAAAGAATAGTTTGGATTTGGCTTCAGCATATTTTGTTTTGGATTTTGACTATTCATTGCTCTTACGCTAATTTTGTGGGATGGATGGATGCTGCTTCTTTTCATATATTCTTCTTTTTCTTGTAACTGGTGTATATTATGTTGCAAAGTGCGGTGGGTATAACTTTTATTAAGAAGATAGATTTGTATAATAATTAAGTATGTTGAGTTAGCACTTGTTGAAAATATCAAATAAAAATTTAAACAAATGTCCCATTAATAAAATTATATAAGTATTAGAAAGAATGGTCCAGATCGACCGGTTGTTTATAATCGTAAACGTTACTATCATGAATAGGAATGCATAGT
>JAYMSR010001000.1:0-11477 GCA_036897825.1 Plantago rigida | reverse complement strand
AGCAATAACCTGCAGCCTAAGCCTACGAGGAAGCAAGTGTTAATTAATTTAAACTATGAGGAAGCAAGTGTTAATTAATTTAAACTATTATCATGATGTTTATGTCCAGCCCCTCATTTACCACACATGTCCATCCTATGCTCCCAAGACAAAGTGTCAAACAATTTAAGGTATGACAAAGACTAAAAATTTATCTTTTTTTCAACCATCGGTTTTACCACCTCAATAAATTTAATGCTAGATCTCTATGGTCTAATACCTTGAATTAAAACTTGGGCATCATATTTAATGATGCTTGTGGTTAAACTGACTTTAGTTTGATCCTAAATATTAAAATGATACTGTACTTAATTTGTTCACCTTGAATTGTTAGTAGTTCGTTTGGTGCTTGAAGTTTAAATGGTTGTGATGAGTTGATGAAATGGTTATGATGCTTGGGGTTGAAGTGCTTGTGTTTTCTTCTTTTAATCCTCAGGACCCAAAAACATCGCATATGTTTTTGCTAAAATTCATCAACGTTTTGGCGCATGATATTCCAAGATACAGAGCAAAGTGTATGCTATTTTGGTGAGATAGTTAGATAACAATAAGAATTAACAATATATACTCATATATGCAAGACAATAAGAACAGCGTTGTATGAGAGCATATAAGAATTCTTATTCCTAAATACTAATCTCCAGATTCGTGAACAATTACACTAGAACCTAATGTGATGCTTTGTTTTCAAAGCAGATTCGTCGTGGTATAAGTCGACATGACGTCCATTCAAGGGCTGGCAAGGCCTCGCATTTTTCTTGCATCTCATTTCAAGTGGAGCTTTGAGGGCAAGCACTTGTCTTCTGGATATTGATCTCACCTGCATTATCAGTATAAATGTGTTGCAATGGTTAGATTATGCTTTTGATATGTGATTAATCAAAGAACACTAGATTCTGCGAGAGGCTGTTTATTCGAGAGATGGGATTAATATCACATGATCAATACAAACATGAGACATGTTTATAGCTACATACATCACTTTGTTAGTAAAGCTGACTTAATGCAAGTATATTATTAAGACACGATTATTAAAATTAAACATATGATTCTGAAGTTAAAAATGTGATATTAATTCGTTTATTGAAGATAAGATATCTGAAAAAAGTTTGCAATCCAACAAATAGAATCTGCACCTTGCCCAGGATGTTCCAAATAACATTTTCAGTGCAAGGGGGAGTTGTGAAAGAGCCGACATATCTGTAATACTTGCGACATCTTTTCCTTAATTCCTCCGTGTGTATTGGCCCGAGTGTAATTGGTGCATCCTTGTGACTTCTGACCTCATATGCGAGTTCATTCAATTTGTTCTGGATCTGCGGTAATTATAAAAGGGTCCGTCAAACAAATCAAATGAGTGGTACGGAGGGAGTATATGCTTTTAGTTCTTAGTTCTTTAGTTCTTATAAGCACAGTAATTCATTTTTCCCTAAACGGACCTTTGCAACAAGTGGATCGGGTCGTCCATAGTCGAAAAGCATAGCAATGACTGATACATTGCCATCATCAGAAATGTGTACCAAATGAAGCTCTGCCGCAAATCTGAAGGTTTTTATAGTTAAGAAGCAAAATACAAATTTATTAATAAACGGCTAAGAATTACATAGAGCATGAGAGATCCTCCCAACTAATTACACGTTGTCTTCAATACAACAATCACGCAGTAAAATAGAAACGAGAATCCCCGAAATTCCAATTAACAATCTATGTACTAGTTTATGTCATGACGTGGTGTTAAATTGAGCAAAACTATTTTATACTGAAAGCAATTATATTTACTAATGTTTCCACAATTCCGCTTACTTTAATAGTCATAACAAATAGTACTATAATTCTTGATTTAACAGAGTTGTCGTTAAAAAAAACTTGTATGAGTTATAGTTAGGATAATACACTGCTTTCCATCAATTCTGTGCTCGGAAGGAGCATGCCAGTGCATTTGTTTGAGGTAATAAATTTTCCCATGCACAACCATTTCCCCAGATTTATCTGGATATCGCACCTGCTCATCATCAATAAATACACATGAATTCACTCCACTTTGTAACAAATACTATAAAATCTTCTAATTACATCTAAATCCCACCATATGGCAGGATGATAATATAATTGGAGTTCAAAAGTCACAACAATTATCTTTTTGCCTAAAATGGTTGCAAAAAATATTTTTGGTGTAGTAGTTCAAATCACTACGACTTAAATATACAAGTCAACGTTTTTTGTCCCACTTTCAAGTGGAATTGACATGTGTTTAGTTATACATTTATCATGTCATTATATATCTATATTTGAAATTAAAGTCATTATATATCTATATTTGAAATTAAATATGTTATGTTATGTTGATTTAGCCATGCAAAAGTTTTTAACAATGAAGGAAATAGACAAATAGTAATATTTGTTTCGCGATGGAGGGAGTAATTTTTTTTAAGACTAACCCCAACATTGAACTTGTTGTCCACCAAGGTAACATTGGTAGAGTTGTAAAATCTGATGAGAGGCTCAAGTCTGTTGTTAGCCACAACATCATGTTTGAGAATATTGATAGGTGACTGCAACTTGCCCTTTCCGCACATGGAGAATTCTGGCTTTATCTTTGCCCACATGTTAGGACCTGTACCTCCTGTGTATGTGAACTGGATGGCTTCATCACCATCTGCAATGTCAGATGATAAAATGAGCTTATATTTTCAAAACAAAGAGATGAAACCCAAATAGCTCGCTCCCAAGCAGCTAGGATTTTAACCTGCACGTCGAGTATATTGATTCATCTACTTTAACTAAATGAGTTGCCCTTGCAAGTGTAGTTGATGTTATTCATATAATGCATTATGCTACGTTACGGGCTGTGTAAATATGTACTATGTGAAATTCTGAGGTGGAATTTAGTACTATTGTTTAGCAAAATCACAGTAGTATAAGATTACTGTTGCTAAAAAGATAAATAGAACTGGAAAAGGTAAAAGTAGGGACTATTTTACATACTCTGGCCGGAAACCATCAAGAGTAGCGTAACTCCAACAATGAAGAAAGCAGCTCCTTGAAGAGGCATGGTGGTGGGCATACATATATGGAGTAATAATTTATGTTAATGTGATGGTAGTTTATACTACCCACAAATGTGCAGTATATATATACATGTCCACATATACACTCATTGGCTCACTGCACACATAAAAATATAAATAAATAAATAAAGACAAGCTAAGGGTAATGATCACGAATAGACCCTTCATTTTCATCCTTCTGGGGCCATCTGAATTGTATAGAAAAGTATTTATCTTAATATACCACTCCACTGATAGATGATCAAAAGCAACCACCCATTGTGTTACTTTTAACTTTTTGGACCAATTATTTGCATTGCACTACTCAGTCATGCCACGACCGGGGTGCACATCCCAGTCCATTATTCTGGTAGTGGTGCTAAACAGGTCCTAGCCCACTATTTTTTTTATTTTTACTGCCGTGCCACATGTCATATGTTGTATTGCGTTTTAATTATTGAATGTATTTAACAGTGCAATATATAATACACATGATACAATCAACGATACAACACATAAAACAACATGCGACGGTAGACCACCTTTTTTCAAATATGCATTTGGGTCCAGTTCTACTGATTCATAGGGCATTACAGTTTCATCATGCTAACTGAAATAAACTAGAAGAGTTCTGGAAAGCCTCAACACATAATTTAAACTCTACATGAAAGTACCTGGTACAACGTACAAACTACGCAAGTAAACAACTCAAGAATGACAACTATGAATTGAGGAAGCATCGTCATTATTTGGGCAGAGACCAAAATGGAACCAGAATCTGACGACGACAGCTCATACAAAGAAGCTCCTAATTCAGCAATCACTTGTGTCTAGAATCCACTACAGTCGAGACCAATCGACTTTCTAGGGGGAAAAATCTTTACCCCAAAAGCCATGGCCGTGCTATCCCGGAATTTGTAACTAAGAGGCACGTACTCAAGTAATATATAGGAACCTTTAGCCTCGCAGTCCTTGAAAAAGTGTAAATCAATCAAGCGTTTTGTAACTCAGGTTTGGGAGTACTGTCCTCAGGTTTGCTCAATTTTGGAATATTACTTCCTGTTTTGTTCGAGTTGGGGATATACTTCCAGCAGCGCTTGTGAACCCCACTTATTTTCTTTGGGGCATCTGCAATTGGAATACCTGTTACAAGTCATTCAAATCAGCGCGTGTAATATGTGGCCCAAACCAACGAAATAATACTCACGTCACCAGGAAACCATGTACCAACATCAATGAATTACTAGCTAGCAGAGAGGCTTTAAAGTTGGAAAGTAAAGTTGAGGTTAGCTAAACCACTTTTCTTTCGTATTCTAAAACGATATTTTAGCCACCAAACCAAGGAAGATAGTTAAGACCTGGGCAAGTTTTATTCGATGGCATCAACAACAGCCTGAACTATTGTAATTCTAAACCAAAAGGACTAACCGGGTATGGATAGCATGCACACATTTCATGATGTGAAACTTGAGAATCAAATGAAAAACTTTATTCTTTGCTATATATCGTGCACTCTAAAAGGTCCCCCATTCCCTTGCAGAAAAAAAAAAAAAAAAAGGAGAATAGAAAATCTCAGACAGGGAAATCAAAGATATCAACATATCTAGAGACGTTGGATAGTAGCAGTGTTAGGTTTGCTCATCCCATTTACAATGACCATGAAACACCATAACTCTTTGTTCATCCACTTTCCTGTCCAGTCCTCACGTTGAGGACATGAAAGTTGTTCAAAAGAATGGACTGCAGGATTAAGTTTGGGTTGACGATGAAAATTGATGAAAGCAATTCAAAGTTTCAAACAGACGGACTGATGGACATGAAATATTGTTTTCCTTGCTGGAGCAATACATTAGTAGCACTGTCTTGCCATAGCAAATCAAACCAAAGATTATAAGATGGTAAGATAAGAACTCAGGTGTCACATGAACTGCTTCTCTAGAATAAGAGTAGAGTTAGCTATGTCAGATTAGGCTATTTCGATTTACAAGTTGGTGCATAGTCAAGGGGGTTAAACGTAAACGAAAAGCTCAGTATGATTAATTGTAATTTCAAAACATTTGGTTTAGTTTGGATAAAGGCGACCTAGGAAAGACTGAAAGACTGAGAGTAGGCCAAACAAAATTGAAATATCTGAGATCAAAACTTTCAGAATTGCTTGAATTCAATCTTTTGTTTTGCATCTTCATGGTAATAACATGAACTTTCTGGTCCCAATAGACTAGATGAAAGTGGTTAAGTTGTTACAGGGTGTTGAGATCCTAAGGTGTCAGATTTGAATCCAATGTTGGTCATATGGGAAGCTAATGCGGGGCTTACAAGACTTGGGTGTTCTCATCTAAACAAGGTAAGTTTTTAGGTGGGCTTCCCAATGTTCTTACAATAAATACCATATACCGTGAACTGGATGACCAGACAGGTACTTATGTAAGCTTTTGGCAAGTGTAAGAACACTAGGATACAGCAAGCATTCCATGTCAGTAAAATCTAAGTACATGAAAAGAAACAAAGAGATGAAATACAGCTCATGCCGTGAGTAAACTTTTAAGATAACTGCTCACTAATCAAACTTACTGCAACATGTCATAAGCAATGATATTTCCTCACATGATCATCCATCATTCGTAGGATTTGCTTGGTTACTGAGTTGACCAGGAAAGTGCTAAAAATCGAACCAAGTCACTACAATCTTAGTTATTGCTTCAACTTTACACATTTTCAACGTTATTTTCACAATCTTTGCTTTGACATGATCAATCAGAAATTCGTATCTGTCTTGGTTAAAGGTGCTTTATAACATCCATTGTAACAGAGTAAGAAAAAGGATTAGAGTAGGATTTTCTTAAACACAAAAAAGCATAGAAGGCCAACTCTCTTATCTCAATTCTTTATATAGCTTGCAAACTTGAAAACAGATGCCAACTTTCTTGACTATAGGGGAAAAAAAAAGAGCGTATATGCAAAGAGTCGGCTTAAAACATCTTAAAGGGCCCAAAATAGCAGCAGTACCTGCTTTGTGAGCAAGCCCCCAAGCCTTGCCATGCCTTCCATCCTGCCAAAAAAATCCATTTAAAAAAAAATCAATACCCTCTAACTAATAACAATTAATCTCCATAAATAAGCACAAAACCACAAGTATAACAGAACAAGCTACATATAACAAATGCAATATGTTGCTGAATAATGGTTAGTTCGATTATGGCTTAGTTCGTCTATGTTTGCCAGTTCGTTCAGTAGCCGTCCGATGAATATGATCCAACGACTCAGATTCAATGAGTGAAGATGAGAGGGGAAATCGGTTAAAAGCAGAAACAGGGCATCGACGGCTGTGATCAGCCAATTCGCCTCCATTATCAACTAACTGGAGTATATATACATTCATCCGTGTAATTTAGTGAGCTAAGATCATAATTCTTCCATTCAATTGTCAGTTATAGTGAGAGAAACCATCAATTGCCATTGTTGATTGATCGAGGTTTCTTAATTCTTGTAATCTTTCTGGTATAGTGGATTGTTGCTTGTTGATCTCCGTGAACTTAGGAAGATTTGTTCTTCCGAAGCACGTTACATCGCATGTTGCTTTCTTTTTTCGTAATTGTTCAACTGATTTAGGGTTCTTCGTGTTCTTCGAATTTCGATTGTGTTTGTCAGCTAAATTCCTGGTGTAGTTCAGCAGTTGCCAAGTAACAATTCAAACACACATTACACAGTAAGCTAAGGTCTCAACTCTCAAAGCCCTACCGCCAAACCAATACGCAGCCACAAAACATAATCCACGCAAAACAAAAAAACACAACGAAATGAGGAAATCAGGTAACAGTTGTATACCTTGTAGAGGTTTATTTTAGTGATCTCATAAGAAACGTCGGCCCAGTGCTTTTTAGCCATGTGATAGCCGATTCCCCAATTTGGCAGGTACTGAGCTACCTCGAAAAGGTTCTTCCCCTTCTTATTCTTCTTCGTCTCAGAAGCTGCAGCTCCGCCTTCAGACGCCTCTCCGGCAGGCGGAGTAGCGGCGTTGCTGAAGTTGCGGAGTAGGGTGACCGGGGTTCTGAAGAGAGAGGAGGTTTTCGTTCTGAGAATAGTCACCATTTCCGGATTTTGGGAATGTGTTTGATTCTGAGAAGAAGTGCCGACGAGGGGTGGAAGAGTATAAAACCTAGAGGAACGAATTCGTTCAGGACATGTTCATCGAATTGGAAATTCGCGAATCATTAAGGATTACGGGAAACGCATTCATTCACTAAGATAAATTGCAATTGCTTGAGATTGGTATTGGATCGGGGATCAAGCCCACTTGAGTTTTTGCTGAGTGAGTCTACGGGGTCTAACTAAAAATTACTAAAAGTTTGGATTATTTTGATCCAACCCAGATGGTCAAAATTTATAAACGCCTTTTATTTTCACTAGTCTTGTTTGAAAAAAGAGTGTATAATCAAATCCACTTCAGTTGAAAGTTTTATGGGAGTGGACTCATGACCAAAATTTCATATTATTCAAAATATTCGGATTCATTATTACGGGATCAATTTCATTGGGGGTTGGTTTACAGTTTATCTACAGTGAAACCAAACTCGTATAAAATCTGGATGTGATCCATCGATTCTTTTGGGTTGGTCGGACCAACAACAAAACCACATAAGGTACATGACGTTTTGTGAAGGAACGTGTCTAGATGTGCAGTTTACAGGAGATTATGCAACTCCAATTTGAAGAGGAGGTGATAAAATGAGGCAGTTGTGTATGTGCGTGTTTGATTGATTATGTTTAGGATTTTAGGTTTTGATGAAGAGGTTGGGGGTGGATGGGTTGGTCGAAATTAGATGGAAGAGCAGTAGTCAGGAGGCAATGTAGGTAGTGTGGAGGGCCTGGAGGCCTAAAACCAACGGGATAATTGGAGTGATTTTGAGGATGTAGGGTCTGTTATAGGTCAATGTGGAATGTGGATTATATTCTGATCTCCAGGTTGAAGTGTTGAACAATGACGGATTTGGAATTCACTCCCAACTCAATTAAAATCACATAGTATGCATATTTTTACCATACTCTTCATCTCTCTCTTTACTTTTGTTATTTATACTAACAAGGTTAAACCATCTTAAAATGATCATATAACCTTAAAAATATCAAAACCAATCACTTCATCTTTACACTCATCAATTCAATCTTATATTACAATCATAGAAAACCTATAAATTTTTACTCTATCAAACACACTTTTCCCAACACAATTAAACTCACATACTGCACTAACTATCTGGAAATTCGAAAAATGTCCCGATCGGGACCATCAAGATTTTTCGTGAACATCCCAATTGGAAGGGGCAAATTCCGATGTTCCATTTCAAATCAAGAAAGCTATAGCAATTTTTAATATGATTTTTTAAATAAAAAAAAGAAAATAATACACCATATAAACAAATATGCTATCCTCGAAATATAAAAAGCTTCCCAGCTCTTCCAAATAATCCATAATGTAGTTCTGCATGGCACACCATTGTTCGTAATTTTCGCATTCCTTGAAGATATATAGCTTTAAATGTGACCTAAGGTCTAATCTCTCATTTGATAACTATATAATTTGTATAATCCCCTCCCACAAACCTACGACTTAATAAGATTTAGGAGCGATCCGTCCCACTCTTCTCTTTGGGAGTCGAGGAGTTGACTCTCAGCCATAGAGCCGACCTCCTTCATTTGGTGAAATTCTAATGTCTCAACAAAGACTGACAAAGCAATCTCGTCGGACCGACCCTATTCAAACAGGTTCGGCCACATTCTCCCTCATCACGAAGGAATTACTCTGAAGGGGACAGAATCATGAAGGAGCCGACCTATTAAGGTCCTATGTTGCCGCGTGACCTAAACACGTCACCTTACTACGACAACACGTGTCACAAGGTGATTCGTCCGACCAACCTCCGGACAAGGCAGGGGCTTGTCCCCCCGGAGTAACGCCTATAAATGCAAGGGCAGTTACTCCACTGAAGGTAAGTCAAATACCACAAATATACTACTCACTAACCTAGTCGGCATCTCTTTGACCGACTAGGTGTGTTGAATCGAAAGACCAGTTTGTCCTAGATAAACCGGCTAAAAAGGGTCTAACACCCTATCTCGTTTTGCAGGTGGAATCTCTACTCTGAGATTCTAAGTATAATTATTGACCATATCTAAGTTTTGGAGTTAACATACTTTAAGTTAAAGTACTTTAACGTTTTATACCACAATCACTTTCTTTTCATTTCTTGCAGGAAGCGGAGATGGGGGGAGTAAGTGAGAACACCAACACTAGAGTGGCTTGGTGTAGTGCAAACGCTCTTGGAGTCTGCATTGTGGTTTCACTTCTCCAAGTATGGTATTTGAGGAGTTACTTTGCGAACAAAAAACTTATCTAGATCTTATAATTTAGTTATCTTTTCGTCCCTACAGAAACTAGTTAGACTACATACTGTCGAAAATGCACATACTTTCTTTCCCTCCTGTAGCACAGGGCTTTCCCTCTGTCTGTTTTGAGTTATCAGATCTGAGTAGGGGAAAGTAGTTGCAAGCCAAAAAGTTTTCGGATCTCTACATTTAAGGCACTGAGATTGTATACAACTTTCATTTTGAAAGTCAATTCTCATTCTCTGAAATATTTTGTTATCTCAGTTTGAGCATCATTTGATTGTTTGGCAATTTATTTAGGTAAGTGCAGTTGGTTCTTACCTTTTTTTTCCATTTGAATTTTTAAGCATCATATTTTTGGTGTTGCTATCATACTTTTAAGAAATTTTTGTGGCAAACATTTGACTGTTTTCTTGCTAATAAGTTTACGATCCATAGATTGTAAGAACATTGTAGGCTCTTAATAATAGTGAGGCTTCCATAATTTCAGAAGTTATGGATTCGATTCTCGTTGACAATGAACTTGTGATCTAGTGTTCGTAATACGAATGATATATTAGTACAATTACATCAATGTGATTGTAATACTGATATTTTAAATTTTTTTTGATAAACCACTATTGGTTATGATTAGCTCCTTGTTTGCAATCAATCTGCTATCATTTCTAGCCACAAACAATCAGGTATTTTGTAGTCCTACTAGCACATCATCAGCAAAACAGGAATTTGTACTACTTTTGTAACTGACCCCAAATTCAAGAGTTTAATGTAGTTATTATAGTTGATAATGACTACATTATTTGTTAAATATGCTATATAAAAAAATAATACAACTAACTTATTTTTTTATAAGACTTGCATGGAAAGTTACCGACTAGGTGTTCATGTCATATGCTTCTTTCTAATAATCGAGATTTTAGTCTAGTATACTAAATAGAGCCTTAATGGTATAATGCTTAATTTTTCTTTCTGAAATGCATGCATAACAATTTCGGTGATAAACGTATTTCCTCTGGATTTGCTCTGGAGTAATCGATTTGCATGGATAATGATAAAATGTGTTGGGAAGTAGGATGAACATATGATCACCAGCTGCGCAGTCGAGTAGTAAGTACGTCGGTCCGGAACTTCCAATTGATTAGTGACCAATACCTTACGATTTTAAAAACCAATTTGCCACGGAAAACAAAACCAAATTCACAGTTATCACATCTAATTTACATTGGCCATGTGCACTTACATTAGTCAGTGCACAAAGCACGGTTATAGTGTAGAATTGAAATTCACAGTTTTGTCCATTTACCAGAATGTTTCCGGACATGGAATTAAATGAGAAACCGCTGAAATGGATAGAATTCTGTCCTAATTGGTATCCATTGGTCCACTTTCACCTGAACATGTTCGATCCCACTAAATTATTAGTGTGATTGGTTTTGAGGCCCTACACTGAATCAACAAAAGTTTTGACACATAGTCATACTAGTTCATGGTCCATTAATACTTAACAGGGTATAGTGAAAAAGAATAATTATATTGAACTCAGACAATTATTATAATAACACTTCCAATTTGCAAACATCAAATATTTGGAGCCGGTGGAAATTTGTAATTCATTAACATCCGCAAAAGTTCGTATAAGAACAACCCATACAGGTAAACACTGAAAAAAGTAATTATATTGAACTTTGACACGCTTGATATAGATGTAATATATTTATAAGTCTCTTGGGTTCTTATACGGTAAAGTAGGTTTCGCCTTGTTTGATAAATTAAATTTTTAATCTTACGGTCCATATCAAATCGTCAAAGATGATAAGGTGATCACCATTTTATCCTATGAATATTTAAATTTAAAAATACATATATTAATCAAAATACTCAAATGTACCATCTAATTTTTTTAAAACTATAATAAAAAAATTTTGAGTTACCTATGTTTTTAATTTAAGGTTTTTTAAAATTTAATGGAATAAATATGTCAATTTGTTATTGACTTTCTATTGTTAG
>JAYMSR010000999.1:0-11481 GCA_036897825.1 Plantago rigida | reverse complement strand
GATGAAATTCGTCAAAATAATCTCAATTTCACAAAAAATAGGTCGAGACCTAGCTTTTCGTACCTTTGTGATGTTTCCGATGAGATCGAACCATTTTTTGAGCTTTTTTTTCCACGAGTTTGAACTTTTTCCGGCGATGAGTTTTCTAGAGAGAGAATTTTAGTTATTTTATGTTTTTAGGTTTTTGGTGAGATGCATGTAAGATGTGAGTTAGAATGTGTATATATACTAGCTCAGTGACCAACTTTCTGCTCTTGATTATGTTATGATAATTTAGTAGTTAGATTTTTATTTGGGATAATTATATAATTAATGATAGTTATTCTTTTATTTCTTATGACCTCATCTTCTTTATAATTTACCTCATTTGCCTTGCTAAAAAGTATACGCACGTAAGTTATTATTTTGTCCATGCTAGGTTAATTTTGACTTACATGGTTTGATGATACTATGAACCGGTGGAATTTACCAATTACATAGCCCAAGAATAGGTACTATGGATTCTCAACATATATACAGAATCATTCATTTTGGTATGGAATGTGATTACATGAGTCGATTACTAACCAATTCAGTTCAGTAATAACATAGGATGTCTCATTGGTAAACCATGCCCATTGGGTAAAATTTGGTTAAATACAAAATCACAATCCGCAGGAAGTAGGAGCATGGTTGTCGGAACCCAACTTGGAATACAGCCTCAAATTTCTGAAAACAAAACACAAGGTTTTGACGTATCATACAAAATAGTTGGTATTCTGAATCAAGACCAGAAGTTCTCTATGACAGAATATAGAATCACAGAACTAAATTCAAACTCTGCATCGCGGGAAAATCAAACGAGAACTCCTCCTATATTGACCCGTAGGCATATTTCGATTTCTTGATTCTTTTCCTCGTACATGTACACAAATAACCCTTTCAAGGGAAGACATGATGAAAAGTAAACAAGGCAGCATCATGAAGAATAGCCATATAATTATACCTGAGAAACTATACTGGTATATTTCCAAAACTTCAAACAACTTAAGATGACAAAAGTACTTTTTTTAAGAATCGATGACCTGCTGATACACTTCTGCACTTCACAAACCACGGGGGAAGTTGCTGATTTGCCCTTCTTCCAAAACATTTTTCTCCTCCGCCTTGTAATTTATTCTTATCCGCATGACCAGGGATTTCTAAAAGGCAACATTACGAGCATAACAGAAAATGAGTGGATAACTATAAACAATAATCCTATATACATTCAGGATGTTCAATGGCGTTATGGGGTCTCTAATTTGTTTTAAGAAAGGGTTTTCACAAGTATTGGTGATACGTGTGTAGGTTTAGGTTGCATTGCATGTATGAATATAAGATAGTAAGGAAAAAAGATGTGCCACTAGGAGAACTATTGTGTCCGAGCACGACAGGAAAGGTGCTAAATGAACTGAAGTACTGAACAAGGAGAATGAGCAGACATGAATGTCCATACCTTGCCATGCTGGCTGTTTGAAACTCGCAACTTTTGTGTGATTGATCCATCACCATTAGCAGGAAGAGTATTACTGCTAGCTGGATCCAAGTGCAACTGAAGAAACTGTTAAACAAAACCACAAATTATAATAATAAATATACGTAAATATGTCAGAGTGCTGCTTCTCTGATCCACAAAATGGAAAATCCATTAGGTGCATTACATCTATAGCCAAATCGAGGCAACAATACTTCTCAAATCTCAATAACACAAAAAAGACTCATCCCAATAACTAAGATAGTACAGTTAGTGCTAATAAGATTCACTATGCCAAACCAATACATAATAAATATTCAACAGCATCTTTGCAGGCTGCATGATAATATAACAATAAGATGAAACTATCCTCGACATTTATTTCATCCCATTTTCATTAAATACACGTTAAAAAGAGCTTGCAATAAACACACATACACCAAGATTAAGCAATGAAGGTCTGGTTCATGCAAGCCAACACAAAAGCACAAGTCAATATTTAAAAGCACAGCACATAAAGATCGGACACCGTAGCGAGTAGTGTAAAGTAAAGACAAATGAACCCTCAAAATTACCTTCGGGACAGCAGCCTGGAATACAAAATTTGAATAGGTATTAGGTGATTTGTTCTCAAACTGAGCCTCGATTAGTGTCGTCTGTGGGCTTCCAGGCTCCTTCGAAAAGTTGAAAGTCATTTTCAAGGTGCTGCTCTCAAATGCAACCACTGATGGATAGGTTGGTCCATTGGTCTCTGTAATTGAAAGTAAACCTTTTATTAAACTAGGAGCAAAATCTTCCGACCAGATACAAAGACTACTGGTTCATACCAGGAACCGACAGGCTTGGTCCAAAACCATCCAATAAATCCATCATTGCTGGAGGAGTGGCATGAGCTGAAGGAGAAGTCGAAGTAGATAACATATCTATTGTGTGTTTGTTATCTTGAGCAGGTGATAACATATCGAGTGTTGATGAGGGTGTTTGAGCAGGAGGAGATCCGATAGACAAAAGATCCATCAAGGCATCAGTCCCCTGAGTCTGGTTAGTTCCTGAATATTAGAAACACAAACTTTATAAAAAACATGAGCTTTCCATGAAAAATTGTTAATTATCAGATAGTAATGCCTGGAATATGAACATGTGTACTCTAATAGAGAATGGTGGAGCATAACTTAAAATATCCGGCAACATTCCAGAACACATAGTTTGTCTCTCACATGGTACGAGAAGCAAAGGTCACGGACTCACGGTGACTAATGATTACTTGATTCAATATCGGAATAGACGAGATGTGGGATTAAATTTAGTATGGAGGTCTCGCAAGTGATATTTAAACTAAGAACTTTACTGAATAATAAAAATCAACCTTGTAAAGAAGCTGGGGAAAAGTTAACCCCAAGAAGATCTTGCAGAAAATCTCCGCCAGGTGTGCTGGGTACTATAGGCTCATCCGAGCTAAAATCAAGTAAATCGACAAGTGGTGCTGCAGGCGATTTGGAAACACCATTTGGTAGTTTTGGCAATGCTCCTTGTGAAGTGGACACAGCAGCAGGAACAGAACCAGCTCTCCTTCCAATATAAGTTGACTCATCAAGTACCGGCATCCTTTCTACCAAAGTGGACCTGAGACAAAGCATTACGTTACAACCTTGTACAGGAACAGACGTATTTAACAACCAAGGACGATACCCCAAGTCAATACCTGATATTTTCATGCTTTTCAATTATGGAATTAAATTCAATGGCTCTCTGTTGCAGATCCAGGGCAAGGCTTCCTTTCTGATTAAGAACAATATTATTTATCCTCCTGTAATAGATTTGAGTGATTAAAACTGTCTATTGCATTAAAAATCATACAAGGATAGGTTAGTGCCCAGACAAACATTTAGAGTTTCTTTTTCTTTCTGTAAAACTGGGAAACAATTTACTGGCTTCATATTTTTACAAGGTCTAACATGCACATGAGTATCATTGGGGAAGATAAGTCATTAACGATAGATACAGGAAGGTTTCTAAACAGTTGGCCCCGTCACACAAAAGCCAACGAACTAGAGAAACGTGGAGAATGCTGCATCAGATGTTGAAGGCAAATAACATACTTTGAGCAGGAGGGGAAACGGCTTGATAGCTTGAACAAAGCAATCAAACACATAGCTCGAGTTGTAAGATCCATAGAATGGCGATTAATTGCAGTTTCTACAACATCCACTGTATCAGCCTCTGTTACCTGCTCAAAGAGGGGGGAATTAATAATGAGAACAATACTAATTTATTAATTTTCCATGAAAATGGTTAACTTTGAGGCAAACCTCACAAAATTAATGGTTAGAACACTCATGGGGTAAAGAAACCGTCAATACAGAAAAATATACCAACTCCCATTCCCAAGTTTAGGCATCTTGCTGAATGTCTTTTACATTGTTTTACTTTTTACTACGAGACATGTGAGTTAGCAGGGCAAAAGAACACAATAACTTGAAAGGAGGTTTTAAGCTTTAGGTAGTTACAACTCAGATGCAATTTACAGCTCACCAAAACGAGTCTAGAAGCTAATTATCACCTAGTGTTTCATGTCTTTCACTATTTCTAGCTCAGCCAAAAATTAGGCATTGCTAACGTGTATGAGAGCAGTAAACTTGGAAGGACATGCATGATAGTGTGCTAGATTCAAAGTACATGAAGAATTGAATCTGAAGATCGAGAGAATCACGAGGTTTCAACTTGGAGCATTTACAAAAAGCATCTGTCTACAAAGTACACAGTAAAGTGAAAAGGAACTCAAGGAAGCATGCATGAAGAATTAGGTTAGCTTTTTACAGATGGGCGACTTTTTACAGATGGGTCCCATAACTTTCTGGCCTAATCATCGCACAATCTGTCATGTCTATGTTGCTAATATAGTAATCTCAAATGAGTATTTTAAGCAGATTGTAATTAAATTGGCCCAAATTGCTGGTGGACTAAAAACAGGGAGTCCGGATTGTGAAGATCAATATTATGAAAGCTTCAAAATCATCAACTCACAGTTATTGGATCCTCGACATCAAGCACTCCAACGTTGCCAGCCAACATCTCACCATATTCTCCAATGCACCAAACTGCAACTCGAACAAGAGTTTCCTAGTGGAGCAATAGCATAATTAAGACACAAGCACATCCAAGAAATGACATTTAACAAAAACATTGACACCTCTGCGACTAAACTATACCTGTTCAACTGCAGTTTGGACAGCCCTGTATAGTGATCTAACTGTATACCCATGGAGGTTAGAGGCATTAGTAATCACGACAATAAGGGCATGCCAAACTTCATCCTTCACATAATTTCCTGCCTGCAACATATCATTTTAATGAATTTGGAGTTGAGCAAACTAAGAGAGACACAATCAAGAAAACAAAATCTTATTATAAGTAGCATAACTTCATCAAGACTCGAGTAATAGTATAGAAAAACATGTTGGTGATATACTAGTCTCAGCAGCCAACAAACCAAGAGTACTTCTAAAATTTCAGTAGTCCTGCTACAAAAATATGATCCTCCGTAAAATCAAAGCCAAGCGGATGAGTAAATACACACCTGCACGACCATACAATGGCCATTTCACAGTCTATGGGTAAACAGGAGGATGGCTGGATGGGTGTGCATATGAACTATATATATATATCTAGATGCATATTGTAACTATTTCCAGTCATTATCAGAGGAAAGTTATATTGACAAGTAGATTTTCGTTTCAAGGTTCTGCAGCACCATTTGATTAGGAAGTTCATACTCATGCACTCACTCACTACAGTAGCCAAAGAGGGGGCATGATTTTAAACTTAAGCTTAACATTTTGATCTAAGTATTTTAATTGCCATTCATCAAACTGTAGCCTTAGATAGAAAGAATAATATAATTTAATACATAGTCTGGCAATACAAATTTCATACCTGTGAAAGAACCCTGAGCATCTGATTGATGTACCATATTTTTTCGGGAGAAAACCTGGAGCATAACTCAGCAGATGAGACAAGACATGACTTAGTTTATGATATTGCAGTGCATCTATGATCTATCTACTGCTGAAATCCTATACACCATTGTTAAACTACTGAAATAGACATGGAAGAAAAAAACATAAAAAAGATGGGATAACGTGCAACCACATCTCAGGGCAATCACCAGCTGGCAAACCGTGCAAAAAGTGAATTTTGAATGTCAGGCTTTTACAAAAATCATGATAATTTCTAATTATACAACACTGAGAGTGAAACGGACCACAATTTTCTTAAAACTATTAAAAGTACTCCATCCGCTTTTTAAATGCTTTCATTTGCTATTTTTTTGGGATATGTCTAAAAAATCCAAGTTGTGAAGTCAATACTCCAGTCCCGTGCCTAATTGCCTAATATTATCATCATCATCAGTTTTAATTAGATTTCTTTTATTATAAGATAAAACTTTGGAAAAAAGTAGTCTGTTATATTTATGTGAGTAGTGAATTAAAGTTCTCATAAAATTATGGAAAGCATTAAAAAAACCACAGAGAGTTATAAATGGCACCAAAGTGACTCTTTGAAAAACGAAAGATTGAAGATAATTTATAATTCTTTACTTACTTCTCCACAATGGAACAAATTTTGGCTGTAAGGTCTCCCTTGAATTCGATGTCACTTACTTCCAGGTAGTCAACAAGATCCTTCGTCAAAGACTTCACATTGTTTTCATTGACCAGTAGATAAATGAGCTCAAGAGCTCTTTTACGGATTGAAACATCTGAATCCTGGAATGACAAAAGCATGCAAAAGTTAGCCCAATGCATAACCAAGAAAACAATGCTATTTTCTAATCTTTGAATTTTATGGGGACAACAGAAGAGCAAATGAGGGCTCAATCGATAGACGCAAATGTTACTTGTGCTTGGTTTCATGCTTGCAGAAGATTAAACCAGTGGAATAGACACACTTGGAACAGCAAAAATAATCTATTGACCAAGGCAGCATGTGTTACCTTAACACATTCCAATATTATCGCTCGGTGCCGCTGAACTGCTTGACTATCTAAGGCAATAGCTTTCATCAACATGTTCAATGCGACATATCTGAGAAGAAGGATTTAAATGTTATTAAATAAAACAACATAGGTAGATAAATCGAACAAACAAACTCGCTTCGCTAAATGAAGATTATGAAATGTCCAATCATTTGAAAGCTTTCTATTAAATGACCATCTTATTTGAAAGAGTTAAGCATGCTCTTTTTCTGTAATTTGAAGGTGAGATTTTTTTCAATAAGTCAGGGAGACGTGTGAACTGACGTCATGCTCATGCCTAGCATCATCCTCTTATATAAGGAAGCTTTCTTGATCCTAGGAGTTATTTGTAGGGTATAACCTACTCTTCTTTTTAGCTTTAGAGCAAACATTCTTGGTTAGGATAAGGACATACATAGCATGGTTTTGATTTCCCATCAGCCTAACAGGAAAACATGTTGAGATGTAGCACACAGATCTGGCAACAATTTGATGCTTTTACTTTTGTAAAATGTTGAGCAACTTAATACTGTGTCCAGGATATGTAGAGGAAAGATAGAATTTTATAGGACTCAATTCCCATGTAGACCTATCTGGAAAAGGAAGAAAGTTCTAGGTTCAAGAGTCAACATGACGAACCACAAGAACAAACCATGAGTTTGACAAGATTAACAATGTCATCAAATGAAAACATAGAAGTTACCTGATATTGTTGTCTTTGCTGGACAAAAATCTTCCCAAAATATTAACAGCAAGGACCCTTAATCCACCATTATCTTCAACGCTCATGATTGTAGCAACACATTCATAGAGGATGGCATTCCCAGCATTTTTGTTCGACTCAGTTTTGGTTGCCACCTAAGTTTCAAGGAAAAAAAACAAGCGGAGTTTTGTTAAGCAATCTGCATGACCACTTGAAATTTGCAAATGACTGCATTAAAAGTTTGGATGCAAACTGTCAACCATAACGCCCGCATGGAGGGGAGGGGGTTAGGGACACGGAGGTTGGCGCAATCAACGAGAAATTTTGATGCATATATATTTAACCAGGTTATGGGTGCTTTTGCAAATCAAAACACTACCCAGAAAACTAACCCCTCTCCCCAGAGCCATGAGGAGGTAGGGTGTGGGCGTGGTTGTACGCAGCCTTACTCTTGCATTTCTGCGAAGCGTCTGTTTCCATGATTCAAACCCATGGCCTCAGGCCACCACAGAGAATTGGTTAAGACCAACAACTCAAGATCTATTATCAACACAATCGATATATAGAAAAAAAATTCCTCTAATAAAGATGATTAGTGACAGCAGTGATGGATTTGGGTCAGCCATTCAATTCTGTGAAATGTTTGCTACTAGTTAAAGAACCCGAACAATCAGCAAAGATATAGAGATACGTATGACACACCAACATAGCGGCACAGAAAAAAAAATCAGCAACCATTCAAGTTCATTAAGAGCATTCCCACTGGAAAATACTTATGAAATTAGAACTTCATGACGCGAACTTCCATGCAAAATATTCATGGATTCTAGTTCATTTGTCAAGACCAATTTCCAATCAAAATGCAGGCTAGAAGTGGGGTCGTATTATATAGAAACTTACTAAAGCCATCAATTTCAATAGATTAATCAAAATTCAAAAATTTGTTCGGGCTTAGAGGAAAGATACAAGGCATATAATGCTGGCGTACCTGCGCAAAAAGATCGTTCATAGTATCACTAGCATCAGCATCTCCTTGGCCCAACACACACAAAAGCCTGAGCAATCTAATTTGAAGAAATGGGTCTGTTATCCCTGAAACATCATACTCAGGTGCATATGGACTGTTTGCGAGATCCTTGAGAACTTTGACTAGCCCGTCTATGCATTTCTAAAATAACAGAAAGGGGTAAAGAGAAATGATCAAATTGTTCCCAAACTGGCAGAGTTCCTCATTTTTTTGGCTTCCAAGGACAATCATCATAAAATATGCAGGACTGAGATCATAAATTACCTTTCTGATATGCTCGAGGGCATCCGTACTGATTTTACACATATCTGTACAAAGCTGGACTCCAGTTAATAGAACACCATGGTGCTTTTCTTTCAGTAATGCAGCTGCAGGATTTATGAAATTCTCTGCTAGGTCTGGAACTTTCTTTATTATTCTTATTGTGCATAATGCTGCCTATTTCAGAAAGGGAAAACCTGGGTTATTATGGGCAATGATATGTCTGAGTACTTCCATATCAGAATTATAAATAATTTACAGCTAATAGTGATTGCAATGACTTGAAGTTATGCATTCAATTTTTCCTCGGTGAGATTAACTAAGAAACGTCAAGGTAGGTCCAGACTGATCCCCAGAAGTATGCTACCAATTGAAATTGCAAAGCACCATCAACTTAAAGCACACGGCACAAAGAACAAAAGGGATTTTGTTTCTTATGAACAATACAACTCAGTCATAGTCAGAAATTATATGTTTTGCATCAGATTTCATCAGCACTAATTAACTTCCCACCAAACTCCAGAAGAGTCTGTGATATGTTCTCAATATTAAACATTCATTACTCGAGACTCCACATCATCAGGAGCAAAAACAGAGAAAGGCTGTCATCTCAGAAACCAAAACAGTCCATCAAAAGTTTCAGTTCATCCTGATGAGCCCAATTGCAAAAATAACAAAGGTGATATGAGATTCTATCGTGTGCCAAACCATCAATGAACTTCAACTTGTTTTGACATTTTTGGGTGCCAAACTTGAACCAAAACAAAACAAAACATACTACTGTTGCAAAAGTTGTAACAGATTGTGATGCAATTATAATATTCTCAAGCGCAGATCCATAGCTTATCCAACACTGGCAATCATTAAGCAGGTAAGCCCCTATATTTGGTTAGCTTTGACATATAGCATACCATACTAAAAACAGTTTTACAAGAACAGATTCCTCAGCAAAAACAATAGTGGTAGTAGAATTGGCACGTCTTTGTCAAAGGTTCAATTTTAGTTAAGACTATGTCACTCTTTTTTCAAATATATATATATAAGTTGTGTTTGTGCTGCCAAGACGGTAAGTAAAAGGTTTGATTTCTTATACAAAAATTCTTTGTTTTCCCTGTTGGATAATGATGGGAGCACTTTATTTATCATAGAACAGCCTCACTCCAAAAACAACACCAATTTAAAACCTCACTATATCAGAATAATGAGTTAAAGTACCATGTGGTTATGTCCAATCTTTCAGATTATTAATACCCAACAAGATTTCGAATGATATTGTGATGACTAAATACAAACAACATCGTAAAACAAAACACGAGCCAAAAAGAACAGATAAATTTGAAGCTCAACTGGATTATCATGGAAGACAAATTTTCCACTGGAATTAAGGGGATTCAAATCTTACTTTCTTCCTGATATTAGGATCCCGAAATTGAAGTAATCTTTCCACCTCTGGTGCCAGATCACGAGCCATTTCAGCAGAACAGATATTCCCCAAGGCACAAAGAGCAAGTCCAACAATATACTGGTTGGTGTGATTTAAATCTCTGTGCAAAAAATTAAGACGTTCAATCAATTTGGGAACTGCAGTTTTCCTTGCATGAATTCTGAAACGAGAAAACCATTTTCCAAACCAGGAAACAACTGCTGCATTGCATCTAGCCAACCAAGTCCTTTTTTCATAAGATGAAAAAAAATTATGACACTATTTTCTTTTTACATGTTTTTATGAACAGGCAATCTAGTTATAAATATTTCCTGAAAGGCCAAGGTCTTCACCAAGAAATTTAAACACTCAAAAATTTCCAACTCATAAGTTTTTCATGCTGTCACCAACATCGCTAATCCTCAACTCAAGAAGTATCCACCCTCTCGTTCCTATACAAAAATTCAGTTCTTTTTTCTTTAGGTCTTAAGTTATACAGCAAGTTATGTGTTTCACATAGAAGATGATGCAAAGAGAGATATCTTCGGAGATATTACTGTTTTATTGAGTTGGTCACAAGCATCAAAACTTCTTGTCTTTCGTCAAGGAGCAACATCAAGCCAAGATATCCTATTCTCTTCTCTGGAAAACCCGGAGAAGCGATCAACTTTAGGCATTCCATTTGACCAAAATGTGTAGGATAACCAAGCATGTGAATGAACATGAGCTTCGCCAAATTCCGGTGCATATAATCCTGATCATTTTCACTAATAGATGCTCGTATAGAAGCGCATTCTTTTCTCACAACAGCACGCTCTTCTGCTGCAGTCTTGCAAGCACGTATAGATCGGATCATATCCCTGGCAGAAAATAGTTCTCAATTATAATAACTCAAATGTAGAGAGAATGATCAGTGAACAGGAGAGATAAGTATCCAATACTCATGATTTTTTACGGGTGAAGGAAAATTTAAAACTGCATAATTAGGAGAACATAGGGATATGAAATATGGGAGCAGATGGTATATCTTAAAGTAAGAACAATGGCAAAACTCAGTTTTAAAGATCTCTGACTGCATGCTGCTCAATGCTGCCTATAAACAAAAGAGAATGGACTTCCTTAAAATACTTAACATGTTATTATGTGCCTTTCATTTGAGAATCTTTTCATGATTTACCAGATAAGCACTGCTACCCAAAGACACAGAGATATCAAATGTACTGCAGCAAAAAGAAAAATAGAAAACCCTGCTGAGGCATGAGTTCTGCCAGCCCATCACTGATCATAGATTCCAAATAACCTCTAGGAGTTTACATGGAAACAATCGTAAAGGTTATATTACTTTCTAAGATTAATGCATCGAGTTTGTTGATATCATACGATGTAAATCAAGAAGCCTAGCAATTAGCACAAAAAATTTAGCCGACTCCATAACCAGATCATACATCACTGGGCACTCTTATTAAATTATCCTTGTATCAGGTATCGGAACTATATCTAATTCTTCATAGTAACATTATGAAGCACATCATCATATCCTAGATAAGTAACACAAAAT
>JAYMSR010000998.1:0-11482 GCA_036897825.1 Plantago rigida | reverse complement strand
AGACAAGGAAAGCTAAGTTCGCTGAAAAGCAGACTCAACAACCTGACAAGTATCTGAAAACACCACGAGGAGCACCAAAGAACACACTAAGAAGGAAAATAGTTCTTGATAATAATGATACTAGGGTGAGCATCGGTCCAGAACCGTCCCGAATTGAACTGAACCCGAAAAAGACTGAACTAAAATTTTTGATTTTGTATGGCCCGAAAACAAAACCGAATCAATTTTGGCCACTCCAAAACCGAAAAAAAATGACTTTTAAAAATATTATAAGGAAATAAAAGAAAATAAACCCTCTCAGTTTCAAACACAAGGCCGCTAAAACCCTCACAGTCTGGGAATCAATGTCAAATCATTTACCGCCCAAATCTTCCAAGCAATCACGACATCAACCGTCTGATTCGCCGCAACGTCCGGCCAAAACGCCGAGAACAATCGACGGTGAGGATTCCTCCGACGAGGAAGCCAACGACATGAATCCTGTGAATCGGAATACTCAGCGATACTTGATAGCGGTTGAGTACATCGGCACTCGATTTCTCGGTGCACAGAAGCAGGCTAAGGGTAGAACAGTTGTCGGATCTCTGGAGGTCAGTTTTGTTACTCAATTAAGTGTTTGATCCAAATGATTTAGCTCTCGGATGTTTTTAATTATTGAGTTTTGATTGTGTTTAGGAGGCGTTTCGGAAGTTTGTAGGGCAGCCGGTTTCGATTTATTGCTCTAGTCGTACTGTAAGTTTTTCTACTACTAAATACAGCTTATTGCTTCGGTTTATTGTTGATTGTTGGATTAATGTGACATCATTTCTCAATGTGTTTGCAGGATACTGGAGTTCATGCGTTGTCAAATGTGTTTCATGTTGATATTGAGAGGATAAGCAAACGTAAACCGGGTGAAATCGTGAGTTTCTCGTTGAGCTTGTTTTTAAGTTTCATGATGTTTCAGCTTGTGCATTGTTTGGTAGAAATTATCATCTAGCTTTGCTATGTCTAGTAAAAGTAGATAATCGTTCATTCCTATCATCGTTTTCTTAATGTTCTCTGTTGAAAGAGGTGGGCAATGTGTGGCCCATTGTTGAATCAATTCCAGAAAATTTATCTTTGTGAAATACATTATAGGTGTAATGTCTTATTTTGTTTATAAATAATGTGAAAGTAAAACGAAGGTGAATATGCATCAAGTACGTTTTCGTTGTTTCAACTTGCAGTTGCCACCTTACGAGCCATCTGTGGTTAAAAATGCTGTCAATCACTATTTACAGGTAATTGCTTCTTTTGATATAATAGAGACTCGGTGTTACAATGTTTGCGGTTACTCTGGTTTCTCATTTTTATGCACAAGTAAGGAGATAGACTAGTACAAATTTGAACTCTAAAGCTGCCTGCTTCTTTAAGCCTAGGTGTTAATATTCTAGTGGTTGCCTTTTGCTTTGATGGTGCTGCAATCATATGCTTTAGGTCATTCTTGGATGTTTCAGCTATTATATGCCCGTGTCTGGAAACCAATGACACTCAGGAGACAAACAAAAGTGAGAGAGATATAGTGTTGATTGATGTTCGCTGTGTTCCAGCTGACTTTCATGCTCGATTTAAAGCTCTGGAACGCACGTAGGTATCAGTAACAAACTTTATTCCAAAAAAGTGTTACAGTTTCCCGATAGTTTTTCTTTGCCCCTACTGGAACTCGCTTTCCATCGTGTCATAATTATATGATTCTTCAATCTTCATTTTATTATTTAGATGAAGTTAATGTTTTTGATACAATTATGTTATGCTAGATTTATTTTACAAATTATTGGTACTGTCAAAAACGACTGTAAATGCCAAAATAAAATCACTTCAAAGTTCCTAGTTACTTTTGCATGAATTTAGGAGTTCCGTCTTGTTTTGACATCTTAAGTTCATTCTATACAATGTTCTGTTAATTGAGTCTAAAATCCATCTTACTTATAACTCAGTTTAGCCTTATCCTTTTAGAACTTTTCTGGTGATTTTGCTTTAGGTATTACTATAGATTGTTATCCGGAGAGGAGCCTCTGTCAGTCTTCGAGAAAGATCGTGCCTGGCATGTGCTTGAGGAACTTGATCTTCTCGCTATGCAGGTTGACACAAAAATTCCATCCACAAATTCCCTTATCTATAATTCCAGTTATATAGAAACTGAAATCCGTATCTTTTGTGAACTCAGCAAGCATGCCAAGTATTTGTGGGCCTTCATGATTTTAGCTCTTTCCGCGGAGCTGCTTGTCAGGTTTTTACGCCTTCCACTATAACTTGTTTCTAGATACTCGCCCACATGAGACTAACACTTTCAAATGTGAACTTTCTTTCTAGAAACATGAAACATCGGTGTGAAAAACTTCAGTGATAAACTTTGTTTTGCTCTAATGCTATTTGTTTGATGGTGACAGGCCAAGTCACCCATCAAATCACTGGATGAGTTAACAGTCGTTGAAATGCCCCCAACCCCATCCTTTCCTCCAATAGTTGATCAACAGCAGATTACTTGTTCCTCTAGAGAGTCACTTGCCTGCTCAGACAAGATAGCAACTAAGTCTCCAGTTGCTCCTGGGAATTCTGATCAACATAAAATAGAACATAGTCTTGGAGAGGTTATTAGTCAAGGTTTTGGTGGAAGGAGAACTCATCGTTGCTTGGTGGTTACTGCACGCTCACGCTCATTCCTTTATCATCAGGTTTCTTTATGTATCTGCACCTTTATTGATATTGTATGACATATATGCATTTGTTTTAGCATCTCTATCCCTCCATACTCTATTGTTCGAGGAAAATATAAAAAAAGGAAGAAGATTCAAGAATTACTGAATAAACTCGGTCGGCCCTCAGAGTGCGTGTGTTCTTTTTGCCAATGTAGTGCTGTGTAGAAAGCGGTTTGTGCTGCAATATAGTACTTTACAGAGGTGGAATGCGTTGCTCAAATCTTGTTTCTTTCTTATATGGCTTTTCTTTGGGCAGGTAAGATTGATGGTTGGAGTTCTGAAAGCAGTGGGCACTGGTAATCTCACTGTTCCTGACGGTATGTATGTTTGCATAAACACATGTTTTGGTCTTTGAATTGGAGACATTCAGCTCATCTGTTGTCTTTGGTTCGATTGATATTTCTCTCAGTTCAACGAATCCTAGACGCCAAGAATGTGTCTGCTGCAAGTCCAATGGCGCCAGCATGTGGCCTCTATCTTGGACAGGTAAAGTATGATCTTCCTTGAGATGCGGAAAGAATAAGTGAAGATCCCGGTAGCAAACCAGAACGCGCTTAACATTTTGCATCACCTTGACGTCAGTGCGGTCTGATATAGCCTGGTATTTTTGACAGTCGGAGGTACAGAGGTCCTAGTGGGAATACTTAAAGCCTAAGGGTACAAGTTTCCCAAGTTTGGATTAATGTCCTGCAAATCAACTTTGATGAGATAACTTGATAGTATTATTTTTTATTTATGTTACCGAATGACCAATTGGCTCTTTATTTTGTAGGAGAAATTACGTTCAGTGCTAGCTTCTGATATCATACTACCTGTAAACTGTACTTGCATAATGTAACCAAAAGAAAAGGAAAAGGCGTAATTTGTTTGAATACATGGACTGTTTAATGGTACTAATCGTTTGAGTTATTTTGTTCGGATTTTCCGTCAGGAGTATTTCTGTCAAAAACAATTGTGACATAAACCACAATTCAGCGTGTCAATAAATGTCGCTAATATCCTACATCATTTTCTTCATTTTGTGTACAATCTTATACTGTAGTGACATTTCTAGTTTTCTACTGCAAGAAATTACGAAATGAAAATTAATAGAAAACGACCCATAAATAAAAACTCAACTTCACAATTAAGAATCTGTCTTGGTTCCAATAAATTTGACAGACTAAATAGTTAGAATCTGTCTTAGTTCCAAGCGTTGTGGGCAACAAGTCACAACCCCAATCCGAAATGGAATCTCCCATAAATAAAGAAGGATACGATGGTCCCATCCATCAAGAGAGAAACAACAAGGCTCTGCAGTCGAAATTATGGCCTACTCGAAGCACAATAATACTGAAAGGCAAGAAACTTCATCACAACATACTCTCTAGTGTCTATGTTTCCTTGGTCTACCCCGTGGTCTTGGCGCCTGGTTGGAAACGCAAGAGAAGATCAAAATTCATTTTCAGAGGAAAAATAAAGCATAAACTTCAATCACAGCACAGGGCAAAAATAGCAGACCTGTCGTTGTGGCTCCTGTGTATGTTCTGTGGGGTTTGGTGTCATGTTTGCTTCAGTAGGTATTGACTGGTTAGAAGCACCAGATGTTACAGGTAGCTATAATAACAAAAAGTAAACGTCATCAAATTACAGGAAAATGTCATATTAACAACTAAACGTAATTTTCATCATATAGGTGAGAAAAAGTCAACCTGAGGCGTTGGATCTGCAGGGGGAGATGTGTTTACTTGGTTAGGTACAGATTGGTCAGAAGTAGCAGGTAACAGGGGAACCTGACACAAAAATAAGCAGGAAAACAACAATTGTTAATAAGAATAGAATTAAATCCTTGATAGGCTTAACAATGCGGACTGCTTTATGGGAGAAAAATTGAGTATACGTCTCAACTTTGAAAATTTAGATGCAAATAAAAGGTGGAGGTGGAGTATAAAAGCAATAGCATGGAAAAAAACTACTGCCTTCATGGAGCAAATAAGTTGAAAGATACATCCCTTTTGACGAGGTCTTAAGGACCTACCGTATCAGGCACGTTCTTGTCAGGTATATTTGCATCAGTAACATTCTTGTTCATGGAAGACATCATTGACATCATTGAGGCCATCTGAGATGCCATCTGAGCACAAGTCTGCTCCATAAATGACATTTTCTCTTTCATCTCATTTATCTCTGCATTGGCCTGTGATACCATTCTAATGGCCTGTGCACGAGTAGGTTTTATTAAGCCAGTTGGGAGCGTGTCTAGTTCAATGCAACGGGAAAGCCCCTTTTTGTTAGGACCAATAATTTCTTCTAAGATATCATCCGGCTTATTGCTCGTCTCCGGGGTATCCCGGTCTTGTTCCCGCTCTTTAAGTTTTTCCTGCCAAAAGTATTAACGTTAGCAGGATCAGGAAATAAACCCAGAAAAAAATTCTTTTAAGAAAAGGTCGGCCAAAATTGTAATTCGGAAGCATACAATAACTTCTGAAGTTTCTGCATTGACAGGCTTCCCATCCTTACGGGTGCGAGTCAAAATGAAAAGCTCTGCTCGTGATAGCGCTTTCCCATCAGGCCTCTTAGCTCGCTAAAGCACATATGAATATTTAACACATGAATATTTAATTAATGGAAAGTACCGAAAAAATCGTAAAATAACAGCCTCCTAGATCATGACATTACCTGTTCTTCACGTATTCGTGCAAAGCTCTTTCTGCCTGTTGCATGGTTATATTTCATTGCAGAACGACTAGCTTTATTTTTCTCACTGCGCTTCTGTGGTGTGAAACGTATCATTAATAATGGACCAATCACCAAGAGAAAATGATTTAAAACATTTAACCTCTCCTAGATGCTACGAATATGATGTAGTATGATTTAGTTTCAAAACAAACACAATACTCACCTGGGCAGCCTCGGTACCCCAAAGCGCCACAAGGGCAGCCCACTGTTCGGGGAGCACTCTCTCATCACGATCAGCAAGTCGCTCCTCATCAGTTTCATGAGGATCATAATGTCCAATCTTTAACAGGGATTTCCAATTCTTCCATTTGTGACTAAGGGAACGCAGGACCCAATCTTTACTTAAAGGATCTATGTCAAAACTAGCCTGCATTGTTTATGACAGAATTAAGTATACGAATGTGTCATACATGAAAAATAAATTATATAACGCTTCTGAGTTTTTCATATACCTGAACTTTTTCCCACATGGATTCCTTATTTTCCAAGGGTAATGCTCGCCAGTCGTGATAAGTCAGAGGCAGAAAGTTTCCATTTCGTGCTAGAGTGCCCAAAAAGGAAGCTAACTTCTGAGCCTCAGGTCCAATCGGCTGCCCATATTCATCCGTGTTCACCGATATACGCTCAACTTCTCTAAACATGCTTTTAGCAGGACCTCGACCTCTGTGTTTCTTTTTGGCCCTCGCACTATCATCTGTTCAGGACAAAACAAGAAAACAATCCATAAATAATTAACACCCTTTCGAACTGTTTTCAATTAAAACCAATGTATTAAAACAAACCGATTCTAAGAGGTAATGGCCTTGTTTGAAGGGGTATAATTTGGTTTTGGGGGGTATTTTCTCCTGCAGGATTCTCCGCATTCCTTACAAGCAATGCTTTCTCCCGGAACTGAGGACTTACTGAAACTCGACCTTTCCTTTTGGAGATATTACTGTCTGTTAAATGTTAATGACAACAATGTCAAATAATATGTCAAATGAGATGAAGATTATTTTTCCAACATAATTGATGATTTTGATCTACCTGCTGTCGAATGCAACTTCTCTGATGGGCTGGATTCTGAATGGTACTGACCAGCATCTTCCTGAAGGTCATATGCCTCTATATTGTTCATAGACGGTGACTGTTCAGGTGTCGAGGGTATGTTATCCAGCTGCTGGAAGTTGCTGTCATCAACAAATGCTGGCCTTGGGTTTTCTGTAACACGTTTAGAAGCGTAGTTCACAGAAGGTTCTACAGGACGTGGCACAGGCGGATTTCCTATAAGAGAACGTAGTTAATTTTGAGTCACTAAATGTAGCGCGTTGCAGTCATATGTAATAGTAGCAATTTAAGTTTCGGACTTGTATTGAGAGATGGACTTGAAACTCAATCATATAACCCAGTAGCAATATGCTTCTCAAATCTCAGAATACATGCTGGTAATAGACGTAATATGCAACTTAAACAATGGGACAAGGAATCTTCATTACAATACCATTTTTACCGACAAATGCGAAATGAATAAGTAAAACATGAAATTCGAACTTCTCCACATAAGACTAGATAATCAAGGATGACACTCCAATAATTGATGCAGCAACAGTGAGCTGAATGGTGCAACTATACGAGAAAGATACCTGTACGCTCGATATTTCTATCAACTTCAATGGGAGAACTACGCAATTGCTGGTGACTATTATCACTGAGCTGATGCGCAGGTTGGTGGCTCGTTGAGGGATAATTAGGCAGAGGGGGGACTGAGTCAATCTGATACTGCTGAAGGTGGTTCCGCTCATCAGTGTGTCGTGGTAAATTATATGCATGATCATGTTGGTTGACAGTTGAAGTAGGCACTCTATTAGGTAAAAGCATATGCCCTACATTATGCAAACCAAAAGAGTTGAAAAAGGTGTAAATGAAAGCAGCAACATGCACTTAGGAATCTAGTGTTCAGTAATTAACAGACTGAGGCTAGAAGAGCTAGACCAGGAAGCTGTGACTGTATTCTAAGTAACAAAAAAAGTATTCAGAACAGAAAGAAACAAAGCAAATACACACCTGTGCTTTGGGAGTTTATGTCAGGGTGTAGTCGGGAAGGAGGTAAGTGGCTCGAGCTTGATGGATGCAGGTAGGTTCTTTGCTGTGGATGGATACTGCCACTAGGTGATTGTTGACGGGAGTGCATTAAACTCGCACTTGTGTCATTTGCCCATGGGTTATAAGTGTTGGCATTGATAGGATCCATAGAGTGTGAAAGCGGAAAATGGTTGTGATGTGGGTGCAAATGCGCAGAATGGCTGTGCTGTGGAACCATGTCTGGAGCATTTGAGCATATATCTCAGTAGACAACAACAATCAATGTTTAAAACTTCAATGCAAATGTGCCATGCCTATATTTGAGGTTTGAGCATATACCAGAGTCCAGAAGAATCGACAATTAGAGAATAAACATAATAGGTGTATTTGACTCCACGTCCTATATAGATGAAAGTTTTTCGAGGTGCAGAGATTGAGAAAACACTAAAAAGGAGATGACAAATATTTGACGAATCAACTTGATACAAGGAGCAAACCACTGAAGTATGACAAAGAATGCCCAGTAAAAATCTGACAAAGAAATCTATGTACCATGGTTGTGCAATCCAGGGTGCAATGAGCTCGGATATGGATAAGGCATGTACTGGGGATTGAATGTATGGCTGCAACAACCTGGAAAGTGTTGATGCTGCCCGTGGGGTGGAAATTGCTGATGCTGCCCATGGGGTGTATATTGTTGGTGTTGCCCATGGGGGGTGTATTGTTGGTGCTGCCCATGGGGGGTGTATGGTTGGTGCTGTCCATGGTTCAAGTATCCATAATTGTGATGCGGCAAGTATGCAGAATCCCTTATTGTTGAAGCCACAGGAGACATGGGTCCATCTTCTTCAGGTCTCAAGGTTGATTCGGCCAAAGGTTGTGTATTATGGGGCGAATGTCCTTCATGAAAACAAAGCACAGAGATTAGTGAACTAACTAAGTGATAGTCTGATGATACACACACAGAGCACTCTATGCTAACCAAAATTATATGAGGCAAGTTATCACTGCAGATCAGTTAGTTTTGCAACAGTAAATATGCCACATTTCCAGTATGGTGAGCTTTTTATAGGGAAAAAGGTATTATAGTCTATTATATATGAACCGGTGCATGTCACTGAAATTGGGAAGTCTAGATTCTTCAAGAGTGAGCGAGTGCAATACATGATATACATCAGTAATACATTCACCTGGATGGAAATGTGAATATCCACATATTTTTTACACAAAAGAATGGCGAAAATGGAAAAATATAAAATCAAAGAATAGCGAACTTAAAGTACTAAAAGGAGGAATAAGTGAGTAATATGATTCGCACATAGTGAGAGAGATTGATAGAGAGAAATAGAGATTTTTCATGTTGCCAATCCAATAAAGTGACATCATGAAAACTCTCTAAGGTGAGTATGGCATCGTATATGTTCATAATTCACCATTGTCCCTTACATAAGGGAGGGAGAAAAGCAGACTGCTAATGGAAGTGGCAAGTGAGAATAAAATGCTCACCTTTACTCACAGTATGCAGGTCCTTATACAAGCCAGCTGCTGTCCACTGCTTCATGAAGCTGGCCTTCACTCGTTTCATAAGCTCTAGTATAAAAGAACCTTTCTTATTATACTTGGAACAGTTATCACAAACAAGTTGCACATCCTTAAACACATCCTCCGAATTCTTGTATTCAAGACCTCTTTCTAGTTTGCTACATATTGTTCCAAAATCCATAGGTGCATCAATGATGTCAAAATAATCCTTACATCAAGCAAACATACCCAGAAAGAAAAAAAGGGAAATACACAAGATGTCAGTATATAATCATGCAGTGTAATATATACTATATACTTCATTATCCACAAGCTGAACGAAGTTATACCGGAATTCCAAGAGCAATAGGATCAACTGGGAGATTAAAGGGCATAGCTGCATCCATTTTCATAATCTTCTTAATTACCTAGAAAACAGCGGATGTCAATAAATAAAGTAAAAGGGAAACATGAACCCAGTTATAAAATAAAGGAAACAATTAGGCACCCTCATCATACCGATTCTGCAGCATCTAGTTCTTCCTTGTTGTATACAGAAGCGGAACGAGAAGATTTTGGTTCTTTTTGACCTATTCTTGGCCGCTGCAACGAGAATCCACCACTTGTTGCATTTGCACGTGAAGAAGATAGAGATCTTGCCAATTGCGCAGCAGCACTGCCAGGTGCTTCATTGTTTGCTCTAGCCAAATTTGCAGCAGAGCTCCCAGGTGTTTTATCATTTACAACAGATTTACTGAAATTCACGTTATGGCCACTATTACCACTGCTTGTTTCCTTTGTTTCTATCTCATTATTAACATGTACTTCATCATTGTCTTTGTTAACATCACAGTAGTAACCAGGATCCATCTCTGGAACATTAGTAGACACAGAGGGCTTCTTTGTGGGGCGTTTAACAGATCTTCTCTTGCGCTTCATTTCTTCCTTCTTTCTTGTTACCAAAAGTATGACAAACCAAAGAATCTTGAAGCTGCCAAATCACAGAATGGAGGAAAATCATCTTAAATATGCTAGTCAATATGCAGCATTACAGCTTGACAAGGCAAGGTTCACATTTTTGCAACCAGAAAACTATCCTAGGAGCAAATCCATATTCCAGCATTTCACAAGTCTTCTTATTAAACACGTTTTTTTCCAATTCTAACTAAAAGCATGGAAAAAAGTCATAATTGTGTTGCAATATCGATTATGATGCAACCTGCTCCTTTTAATTCACTAATTTAAGATTCCAAGATAAATTTAAGCTTGAACGAATTCAGGATGTTAACTATCCGAATAAATCCTTTTTCTCATACAAAATTACAAACCAAAAAGAACGCATCTATAACATCAATGCACCTAATTGATAAAGATATTCAAACAAATTCAGAAATACATCACCCTCAAAATGCTCAAGAGAAAAACACCTTTAGATTCCTAACAGCTCAAACGCCATCCAAAATGCAAAAACTGTTGACTTCAATTGACTAAAACCCTCAAGCCCACCAAAGACTTTTGCTACACTTAAAAAAACTAACACTCCATTACCAACACTTGTACTTCCGAATATTTCGACCATTTTCAGCAATAACAGGCTAACTTGTAAACATATCAAAATTCAAAGCTCAACCCATTATCTCTCGTCAGATAGGTAAACTCAACTTCACTGATTCTACAATCTCTCAAAACAAATACTCCCTACAGCACTTAGGTCTAGAATGTTAACCAGTAACTACAGCAATAACATCAAAAGATAATAGCACCAAAAAGCAGCTACAGATGTCAGAAAATCGAACAAAAAAATATCAATCACTGAACTGTAAATTGGTTTAGGGATCAAGTGAAAGTAACAGCGGATGATTACCAGCTCAACTCGAAAGAAATACCTTTTACTCTGCCTCAGTGGAGATGAAATTCAGCTAGGGCTAGGGCGAAGACGATGAGCAGACTGAAAAAAGTGTCTTAATTAACTCTGTCACTAAACTCGAAAACTTAATATTATCCGTTGATTGGAATTCTATTCAACGGCGACGATTAATATCGGAATTAGCGTCGTTTTTCTCAAATTTGTGTCTCTGTACTTTAAAATGAAAAGGGAAAATGTAGTCTAGTAAAGGAAATTGTCACGACTCATTCACATTTTACTATCTTGGGTATTCGTGTCTTGGGACGCACATATTTTATTATTATTATATTCTTCGTTTTGTATTTTACAACCATCAATATGCACCGTATCATTATGTGTTTAGACTCATTCATAAAATTGTTTCCCTTGTCTAGAATGGATCCGTACCATTGTTTGTTTTTCTCAGGTCATACGGTCAGGTCACAGAACTGAAGATATATAGATATGGCTACGATGATATGTACACAATATGCTATAGAACGTGTCCAAAGAGTTAACATGAAGTGAAAAGATAGGTTACACGCATAGTTAGGATTTGAAAATGGGGTGGTGAAGT
>JAYMSR010000997.1:0-11491 GCA_036897825.1 Plantago rigida | reverse complement strand
GTCAAATATCACCTAGTCGAGTCATACTCGATTCAATTTATAAACAATCCACGATTTAGATTAGAATTCGGTTCGAACACCTTATCTAACAAGTCGAGCTCGAACTAATTCTAACCTGATGCTGGACTCGTTTAACATTGGTGAAATTTCTATTTGTATACATGTTAATCAAATGTTATACATGTTAATCAAATGTTATACACTTATCTAAACAATGTTTGACAGGTTACGTTAGTTACAAGAATGTAGGAAAAAGCAAACAAAAGAGAGAGAAAAAATGAACATGCAATTTCCTTTCTCTCTCTGACTTCACATCATCACAGCTTGATATATACACTTCACTTCACAACTCCATTTCAAGAAAAACAAACTTATTTTCCTCAGATTTAACAACAGTCCAACCATGGCAGATTGCATCTCAGAGCAGCTAAAATCCCAACCCACATACCTCCTTCTCCTCCTCTCTCTCGGCACTATCTCTCTCATCAAACTCTCCTTCTCCGTTCTCCACTTCATCTACGTCAATT
The DNA here is from genome assembly GCA_036897825.1 of Plantago rigida. NCBI lineage: Eukaryota > Viridiplantae > Streptophyta > Magnoliopsida > Lamiales > Plantaginaceae > Plantago > Plantago rigida. The sequence goes on along the minus strand of JAYMSR010000997.1, from coordinate 10,964 downwards.
TCCTCCGACCCGGCAAAAACCTCAAGAAACAATACGGGTCATGGGCCGTTGTTACCGGACCCACTGACGGAATTGGCAAAGCCTTCGCCTTTCAGCTCGCCAAAAAGGGTCTCAATCTTGTCTTAGTTGGCCGTAACCCGGATAAGCTAGCCGAAGTATCCGAATCCATCAAATCCAAATCCGGGTCGACCCAGATCAAGACTGTGGTTGTGGATTTTTCCGGTGATGATTTGGATGGTGGGGTTTTGAGGATTAAGGAGGCGATTAATGGGTTGGATGTTGGGGTTTTGATTAATAATGTTGGAGTCTCGTATCCTTATGCTAGGTTCTTTCATGAGGTGGATGAGAAGCTTTTGAGTGATTTGCTGCAGGTTAATGTTCAAGGTAAAGATTTAATTTTTTTAGGACAAGTGAAGCAGATTAATTTATTTATAGTGTTAAAAGCTCTTAACTTTTATGGAATTGAAGTGGATTCATTCATTTTTGTAGTGTCTTGCGTGATTTGGTAAAGAATGAATTTTTAGTGCAAGCGAAGTAGAGTAATTTATATGTAGTGTTGAAAGCTCTTTAACTTTTATGGAATTGAAGTGGATTGATTCATTTTTGTAGTGTATTGAGTGATTAATTCAATTGTGTTGATATTAATCGAATAGGTACGACGAAGGTTACGCAGGCGGTTTTACCAGGGATGGTGGAGAGGAAGAAAGGGGCAATAGTGAATATTGGTTCTGGTGCTGCCATTGTTATTCCCTCTGATCCACTTTACTCTGTTTATGCTGCTTCTAAAGCGTGAGTGTTCTGTTTTTGCTTATAGTTACGATTAGCTGTCATCTTTATGTGTTTATGTGAGCTTTTAGTATAGAGGGATTGACATCATTTTTGTCTCTATGTAAGCTGATTGATACGTGGTACAGAGCGATTAGCATTGTCTTTATGTGACCTAATTTATTGCTGCTATTTAGTTGATCTGGTTGGGGATTTTGTTAGACGTGGTGGTTGGATTTAGTTTATTGAGTTAGAGTATGGGTCATGGAATAAAGTTTGTTTTGGGGGTATGTTTTTGAAATGTAAAGCAAGATGACTATAGCTTGTTGAGTTATATAGGGATGTTTTGAGCAAGCTTCTTGACATGTAGTTATGTTGAACTTTTCGACCTGAATTCGGGGGTGTCTGTTACCTACTCAAAAGTGACAATTATTCCTTATTTCCTTTAACAGTTTCTTTATAGCGGAATAGCGAAATGGAGTCCGGCATGAGCACTCTAACCAAAGAATGTTATAGCTAAATAAAAGGAGCATTATTTTGAGTCGAGGAAAAAAAGAATCCTGATCTGCGACAATGCGATATGATTAGTTTTAGTAGTGATTCTGCGCAGATGATGAGTCGTTCACATAAATTAAAGGCCACCTGTCTATATTCAACCATACTATAAAGGCGCACTTTTGAGGGGTTATTTAAGCCTCTTATGGATGTTGATAGGGTGTTGTCTGTTATTGGCTTTTGTTGAAAGCATAATAAGCAGAAATCAGAGAAATGAATCATGAGGTGCTTAACAGGAGATTGTTAAAATGCTTTCAGAAGCCCACACAAATATAATTGCTAATTGTTCGAATTCATCCAGGGACAGGAAATAAATAGTTATTCACGAGCTTGAAAGTTTGCTTGGTTATTTTTAATCATGAAATTTTCTTTGGGACTTGCTTGAGTGAGATTTAGAGGAACCCGTGCAGTTTTATTCTGTCAAGCAAAATACTAACCAGCCTGTTTCACATTCCAGATACATTGATCAGTTCTCAAGATGCCTTTATGTGGAGTACAAGAAGAGTGGCATTGATGTGCAGTGCCAGGTAAATCGTCTTCTTCCAAACCATTTCTTGTGATCAAAAAAATTGATTTTTGCGCTACTTTGTTGTCTTCATGCCGTTCAATCTTATAGGGTGATTAGAATCAGTTATCTACCTCTGTAAAGCACTTGCCGGTTAAATATATGATTAGTCTGTTTTGAGTGTAGTTAGTAAAAGAAAATATAAAAAAATGAAAGTAATAAATTGTGCTTCGGGAATTCTCTCCCAGCACATCCTGTTTTATCAGATTATGTAATCCTCGAGGATGAATCAGAAGATGAAAGCAAAAGCATGTAAAATAGTGTGTTCTGATATAATATACAGAAGAGACTTCCGAGAACTTGAAGTTTCAAATTATGTTGAAGCTGACCTGAGCAAAATTTTTATGCAGGTACCTTTATACGTTGCAACAAAGATGGCATCAATTAGAAGATCCTCGTTCTTTGTTCCATCAACAGATGGTTATGCTCGTGCTGCTCTACGTTGGATAGGCTATGAACCTCGATGCACTCCCTACTGGCCCCATTCCCTTCTGTGGGCTTTAATTTCTTTGTTGCCCGAGTCAGCAGTCGATGCCTGGCGTCTCAAGTTCTGTCTCGCAATTAGGAAGAAAGGACAACGCAAGGATTCCAGGAAAACAGAATAGACTTGTGTGCCCTTGTCATCTCCAATACCCGTTTGAGTTAGAATGTTGCACTATGGAAGCTTAAGTGATTTGAAAAATTAATGTAAGACTGCCTAAATCTTCCATTGTCAAAATATTTATTGTACTTGTTTGTTCACAAAGGCCGTATCATGTTCTAAGAGAAGCTTATTTAAAATCTCAGTGAAGCTGTTGCAACAGATACTAAAATACTTCGTTTTTTCAAAAATCCGAAACATATCCCAAAATTGAGGATTTAATCCTTGGTTGGTTTTCGTCTAGAATACGAGTACATATTATAGAACTCGAAATCGATTAAATAAATGTTCATCAGTCCATATGCAACAGGAGTATCAATCACTACTACTGCAAAAATTCACCCAGAAAAATAGAAACTAAGAAGGATCGGCTTTAACCTGAATACAAGACAAGACCAAGAACTAAACAGATATTTGCACTTGCTTTTATCTGATTTCTACATCTCTCTCATGACTCATCCACTTCAGTTTGAGCTTCTCGATCAGAACTTTGGTTGTTTGTTTTGCATTTCGAAGGCTGCCTCTTGCTGAATATCCGAACGAACATACTCTTTGATCTTGATGTCGCGTGCAGATCACCAGGTTTCGTGCCATGACTACTTTCCTTGTCTAAGTGTTCCAACATCTTCCTTGTACTACTCTCAAATCGACGTCTCACTGTTGGATATCTTGATATCGACTTCATGATCTCTTGAAGTCTTCGAGCTAATGCATCAAGCTCTGCTCGTCTAACCTCAGATTCAGGTGCTGAACCGATTTTTGGATCCTTCAACCTATCAGGCGAACCAGTCAATACAACCAACACTCCGAGGTAATCCTCTTCTGTCTGAGAGAGTTTAGCGGCTTTAATCTGTTCTTTTATGATCAAGAGTGGGTGAAGAAACCAATCATAGTATGCATCCTTTGGCCTATTTGAAGTAGTAATTTCAACATTGTTGACTGCATAAAGACACAAAAATGATGTAAACAAAAGACATTTGAAGAATAAAGCAGGAAATGAACAAATTTGAAGAAGATGAACTAACTTACTTAGCACTAAACCAATCGAATTATCTCTAATCGAACGTTGTATCATCTGAAGAAGGTAAAAGGCAGGTAAACCTATGGTTAACACCCTGCAACTGCTTTTGTTGGACTTGGTATCTTCAATATCTTTTCCGGTAATAATTCCTTTTAACGACAACAGGTCACCGTGGCGTTGACACTCCTTGAACAAGCCATCAATTAACTGATGATCATGTGTCAAGGATGATTAGCAATTCTATACATGAAAACCTTTTAACAAATCACAGAACTAAAGGCATACCTCCAGAGGTTTCAGATCAAGTCTTGTTCCAATGAGTGAACCTGTGCGAGCTAGTGGAGTTTTAGATGAGCCTTCAGTTGGAAGGGAAGTCTTATGTGAAAAGGTTCGTGATGGTCCCGTCTTACTGTAAATCGGTCTGAGAGAAGGAGACAAATAGTTTAGGTCATAAGTTTTCAGCTAGGGTCCTGATATGTGAAAGAGGTTGAACCTTGGGAAGCAGGATCCTTCGCGCATGTCAAGAACATCGTTGCTGTATTCGTCATATATGGACAATGAAGCAACAATATAGCAAAGTCCAAACCAGAAAGAGCTTTCCTACACACAAAAGCCAGCTGTTATGTTTTGGATCAGCTAGCTTATAACTTACTACTAGTTAGGCGAACGATGAAATAAGCTGATTTAGTTGATAAGGTGATGTTAAACAGACCATTGGGTCTACAGTGGTACTAGGACATAGGCATTTACTGACCGTAAACTTGCATTTCTGCTATGAGTTGTTTCCAAGCCATGACCTTCAGTTCATCACTGGCTGAACAACTTACCATATGGTAGAACCAAGGCTATGGTCACAAATAAACGATGTAGTTCGACTTGACTTTAGGCCATTTTCATGATGAGAGATAAGGCCAGCAACCAACCTTATAGACTATGACAGCTGCATAAGCACCTAAGAAGAAGCTTGACAGGATGGATGCTGATACCGCTCCTACAACAGCCAACGGCCAGAGCAGAATTGCAAGACCGGCAAAGGGCACACATATAGTTTCCAAGAATGGCCCTTCACGACCTATACAATCGTGGAGCAAGCGACGCCATCCCTTGAAAAGCATGCAGGGGCTCTTATACAGGGCAATAACCGAGATCACTGGAAAGTCGATGAGTGAACCCAGTATTCCAGCAATAACAGCAAGGGGAACATAAACCAACCTGAGATAATGAACTAAGTTAGTAGGATTTGATATCATATCCAGAATAGATCAAGAAAATGAAAAACAGACCTGATTTCGTAGTACGTTCCTTCTGGTGGTCCATGACACCGCACATCATCCATAATCGAGAAATATGAATGGTAACAAACATCCCGAAAATCCCTGACAATGGTCAAACTTCGTTTGACACTGCCCCAAGTTCCATCCTATAACAATTTCAGCATGTAAAGACAACAGAGATAGAGAACATAAGATGTATATACACACGGTAGAGTCACATACGCAAATACAGTGATAGAATTTATCTGTCTTTCCTTCATCAATTGCCTCAAAAGTAGCGAACATCGGTCCAAGAAGGCCATATGCTGCCCCAGCTAAAACAGCACTGATTATCCCACAGGGTAGCCATGAAATTAAAATTGTCGCAATAACCGGACAAAGTATGAGTTTCAAAGCTGGACCAAATTGCTTCGCGCTGTCATTACAGGAATAAGTTGGCATCAATCAGTTCATAGAAAATGGCTCAATGTGGTGTGGGAACAGTAGTCACCACTCATCACAAAATTAAGCACAAAGATTCAAGAACGTACCTCAAAACGCAGTAATATGTATAAACAAAGTGCATTGGCCAAAGACCAAGTATTATCCCAGAGACTCCGATAAACATTATGAGAAATATAACTGGGAGCATAATGATACCTGAACGGATGGCAAGTATTTCATCAGATGTTTGTCATGAACACTGATAAAAATTACGAAGAACATATAATAAGCAGTTGTCAGGTACTCATATTACTGGCAAAGTCTATTTACATCAAAGATAGTTTCGAACTTGTATGGCTAAGATTTCATGACAAGCATAACTTTCTTGTATAAACACACGATAACACACACAGAAATTTTTTTAATCACATGGTATAACATTACGTACAAGTTCATGACAGGGGAGTCATATGATCCAAAATGATTAACAATTTGGTATCAACTCATTGAGAGCTTCTAATCTTTCACCTGCGAATTCATTTTATTGCCTAAACCGGAGACTATTAGAAATCGATAGGCCATCTACCCTTACAAAGGCCTTACAAGGAAAATATGGCGCCTCGTATTAGAGATTGTATAGTCTCATTCATGACCCCTTAAAAAGGCCTTAATAAGAGGAGAAGTGTAACTCATGATACAGAGCAAGCAAGTAAGCTATTAAGGATCTCAAGCTTAACATCAACCACTTGTATCGAAAGAATCTACGATATAATCTATAACAAGATTGGAATCGGCATTTTAAGTGTGGAGAGGCCATTAATCTGAGTATAACTTATCCAAACAAGATACATAAAGATTCTAACTTCAAACTACTAATTATGGAGTAGGTTGGAACATAATAGATGAGAGGTACATGTATAAGCAAGAAAGTAGAGATAATATGAAAAAGGAAGTAGATGCAGTGACCTTTAAAGATGCCAAGAATTATAAGAAGGGCAATGAAGAAAGGCAAGAAACAGATGAAATCCCATAGAGAAAGCAAAAATCCCCTTGGAGGTTCCATTGTTCCTGCATGTTATAACTCAACTAACACAGAGATATATATATAGATAGATAATTACTCATATGAACAATATGAAACACAAAGGAAACGGAAAGAAAGACAAGGTGTAGAACTGTAGATGGCTCGTCCTGAACCCCACTTTTTGTAACTAAAAGCCGGAAAAAATGTGGCTTGTGTATAAAAGACAGAATGCCAAGAGGGTCTTTTGTCAGGATTCAAGAAGCAACAAAACCTTCAAAATTGTGCAACAAGAAGAAGAAGAGAAGCAAGAACCACTTCACTCCTCTCCATTATTCTCTTAGATCTTTTCCTCTCTTCATGCAATATATTTTATACTTCTCGAGTTACAATCGTGCGGTGTTAGGATCGAATCGATCTTCATGGTGTGATTTTCCAGTCCGGGAGGTGTTAGGATCGAATCAATTCAATGTATAGGTAAACAATATGAATTCTGAAAACATACTAATACTTACTTCTTCCGTCCCAGAAATAACTTTCTGTTTGCTTTATTGGTCAACAAAATAAGAAAATTGATTGACTTGAATAGAATTATAATAAATAATGAAAAAAAGTGATAGTGGGTTGTTAAAGTGTAAAGTTGAATATTATTCAAATGAAGAAATAATAAAGAATGAATAAAGTAGACATAGTGCGTTTGTGAAGTTGTAAATATGATTGTTTTATGTGGGTATTAGTTAAGTGGGATAGAAGGTAATATTACCAAAATGGAAATGAGAAGCTTTTGTTGGGACGGAGGTAGTAGTATTTTGGACAAAACAGTTTTCTATTGGACTTTCAGTTCACTGATTATTTGGATAAAGTGTGTTTAATTGACTCCACTCTGTAGTTGATAAAGGTAGCCAATCCATTTAAAAGAGGAACTTGTACGCTTTGTAGTGTCTTAATCGATAAATCTAGCCAATTCATGCAAGCCACTATGATTGCGTTTGTCATATGGTATTCAGTGTTTAGTTTTAATTGTACTTTTGGTGCTATCTATACCAGCTGGTTGAAGACCTGGAACTGCATGCCAATCACATGACAGAATCTGTGAAATCCGCATGCCATTTGGGATGTCAAGTATCCGAAGACGGTAAGGATGGCTACTTTCATTTTGACAAATTCTTCCTTAATGAGTTGATATCTTCTAAGAGTGGCTGTTATTCTGACGTGCATTGACCTTATTTGTTATTGTAAATTATTGGACGTGCATTGACCTTATTTGTTATTGTACATTATTGGAGGACTAATTTGTAAACCAAATACACATCTCACAGAGTACATGTGGACATGTGATTACTTGTTTGCAAAATCTCTTGGAAGTTCTCATTTTGTTATTGCCAATAAGTAGTTGCTCTATATAAATTCTCTTATATTTTAATAGAAGCCCTCGTTTTATTTAACACAAACACTAATTATGAGTTTATAGGAAATCGTCGGATACAAGGGTTTTCATAAGTTTTGGCTGGCAAGTTCAAAATTCAACTTGCTCCACCAACTATTAAGCTGAGTCCAACCATTTATACAAACAATTTTTTACTTACATGCCAATATATAAATGGATTCTAGCCATTGAAAATGTAGTACTGTCTTAGACCAGAACACGAAGTGACAATCTGGATTGTCCACAAAATCCAGCTAGATGGAACTCTTGTGATCTGCATACCCTTTAGGCTTTAAAGCACCTCATGTTGGACTGTTTCCAACATGTTACGAGGGAAGTGATCTCTTACATATCTTTTGCTTGTAGCCACTGGAAGACTAACTAATCACATGAAATGGGAAGAACCAAGCGTTAGTAAGAAGAGAGAGTCGGTATCATTTCTGGGTTTTGGCTGAGCTCCTTGTCCCTAGAATTTTTTACTGTAGATTAGCTTTCTTTAAATTCATATGATGTTCTTCCAAAAATAAACAGGCACTCTTATGCAAATTTTACGATATGTTCTGAAAAACAAAATTCTATTGTTTTACTTGAGTTTCTAGGCATCTAAATATATTTGAGTGTGCATGCTTTTGCTGAGAAATATTGATACCTGAATAATGAATGGCACATTTGTCATGGGTATTGACCATGCCATAGATTGTTCAATGATCAATCAAACTTATGTCACACTTCTTTTTGTTTAGAATACCCGTTTCTTTTCCTTGCCGATTTTTATTTCTTTAAGTGTATCTGGGCCTAGAATTTCTCTGGTCTTCATTTTTGGTGACTGATTCTTTTAGAATTCATTTTGCTCAGTGCTCACAGATTGTCCTCCCCCTCCTTCCCTCCCTGGCAAGTATTCTTTTTAATTGCTGTAACTTAGAGAAGGATAATTATTACTGGGTGACAGTAGAAGTTTCATATTGATAAATTTATTCTCACTTTGTTGTAGAAGTACCTTACTATTTTATACGGGAATGCATGTAAATTATTAACTCTATGTTATTGCAAAAATTGAAATCATCCCCATGGAACTGACAGAGGAATGATCTCCTGCAGCTAGAAATGCGGTGTATATGCAAGATGACAACTAAACCCAAAGTTTTTGAATGAGTAGCTTCCTTCTATTTCTTGATTGAATGGTCTTGGCTTATTTCACCCCTAGACAGATATACAATTTTCGTTCATAATACTATATATGTTCTTGAAGTGATCTTTATATTGTTTATGGTATTGACAGTTCCCATATTTTGCTTTATCTCACTGTTGGTGAGCTGCCTCCTAGGTTCTTTCGTCTTTAGTTTGGATTAGAATTATGGTTGGTTTCCACCATCGCTCTAACATACTTTCCTGTTTGTTTGCTAGACTATGATTCGCCTCCAGAAGGTGCTTTCCTGAGCCGTCTCTTAGAAACGGGCGCAACTGAGAGTAGCTCGGGTAATCAAACTGCCAATCTAGCTGAAGGATGCCGGCAAATAGATTTTCAGAATATGGAGAAAGCAGAGAATGTGATGTCCAATGTCCTCGCCTCTTTGAATGATCTGAATTCTTTGAAGAATAAGGTGCACGCTGCATCTTTAAAGGCGACTTCATCTTTTGGTAAGATCATACGAGGAACATGTATTTGAATGTGGACGAAACAATCAATCGTTTCCTTTAATGTTGCCAGCTATTTCTTCTTTATTCGTGTATTTTGCCTAACCCTTTTCCAATCTTCTTTTTTGCCGTTTATGCATTGGTCAAATTGTCTAGGTGTTTTACCAAGTTACCTTTTTCCCTACAAATGCAGGACATAGCCAGATAGTGGTTTCTTCTGATTTGCAAACGGAAGTTAAGAATTTGAGGACAGCAGTTGCCAAGCTTCACTCAGAACACAAAGCATTGTCTGGTAAATTGCAGAGCCATAGAGACATAGATGCAAAGAACAAATCTGACTTAAGACGTCTGAAAGGTGTGTAGTTTGGCTCTTGTCACTCAGAAACTCATGAATGTTTGCAGTAGTAAGTGAACTAATTACATTGGTGTCACACCAGGTGCTTCTCATTCTATCTATGCTAGCATGATGTATAGAATAGCGGTGAATTCGGCATTCTTTATAATTGAAAAAAGAAAAAGAAAACCAGACCATGTGTTCGGCATTCTCTGTTGCCTTTCTTTTTCCATTTCATTTTTTTCCGGCTTTTATCACCTTTCATTTTTTAAGAAGCAGCGTTTCAATTGTCAAATAATTTAAGTGATGTTTCTTATTGTATATCATGTATTACTGAAATAATGTACTCTGCTAAATGAAGGTATTATGTTGCCCGGATGTCAGAGTTTTTTATTCTTGTTTTTACATTTATGGCTATCAAGAAATCCAAAATAATATATTGCGTTGGAGTCATACCAACATACGATAGAGCTTGTAAACTACTATAATCGTTTGTAACTTTTAATAACATAGCTGTGCTTTAATAGTTAATACTCCAAGTACAGATAATAAAAATACGTGTTTTATTGCAACTATAATGCACTGCGGCAATTTCTTTATTTGAAAATTTCAAAATATTCTTTCTAGTTCTGTGAGCACTGGTACAGTTTCATGGAAGACTGGAACATTGTACTGTGTTGTAAGTTTTGAAAACGTATAATTTGAAAGTCTATGCACTCCGTCGCTTTATTAGGTTCCTTTGTGCAGCAGAGTGTTTTAGGAGTGTCTTGGACACACACACAGACATATAGTGGTGGGCCGGAGAATAAAGTAGTGTTAAAGTTTGAAAAGTTGGTTAGATATATTTGTGCATCCAAGTAGACTGTATTGTAGCTTCCATAAGTACCACACTGTAGCTTATAAATTTGTTTTGGTATGAGTATAAACTTAGGTATTGAAGTTATAAGGTTGGAAATTTCTCTGCACAAACCACCTAACCAATTTTATTTTCTGTCTTTCTTTATTGTATTATTTTATTGTGTATAATATTATTATTGTTATTATTAATTATGATAAGAATAATAATAGTAATAATTTACTATTATTATTCTTATTAATGTTTTTTTAATACCCAAATGACTAAAAACTGATAAGCAGTACTAACTAATAGTAATCGTGGAAGTATTTTTTCAGGAATTATTGAACTTGTTCTAATGCAGTTAAGTACATGAGTATAATTTGGTTGCTTGAAATTGCACCTGTAAATGGAAGAAAAAAAGTGAGAGAATATGTACTAAAGCTGCTTTTCTTGAATATATTGGCTGA
>JAYMSR010000996.1:0-11493 GCA_036897825.1 Plantago rigida | reverse complement strand
AGAGAAATTGTGTTAAAGTAGAAAATAGAGTGAGTAAAATATGATAAATAGCGATAAAGTAGGAGAAATAATATTTAAAACACGAGATGCATTTTTCATTTAAAGAATGGGAAGATAAATTTGAGACGGATTAAAATAAAATGCGATAATATGAAATTTGGGTGGGAGTGATTATATGAAGCCCGGATCCTCCGCCTAAGTCAGCACATGCGCTTTCCAGATTGTCTAACTTGATCTGCCGTGTCAATGATCTCTCGAAAGGCTAGATTACAGAAGGTCACATCTATACCCACTCGAAAATGCTAGAGTACAGCAGCTAATGTTTGAAAATGGTGAAGTCGATTAATGATGCAAATTGCTGAAAAATAATGTTCCGGATACTATCCAAATTCCTAAATTAAAACCTCAAATTATGCAATACGTCTCGTCGATCTGGATACAAATTTTATGAGAAGATTGAATAAATCAAATCAAGATAGATGGTAATAGTAAAGCGATTGACTAAAGTAAAAGGATTAGTGAATAAAATATGATAATAAGTGAATAAAGTAGAAGATATATTTTACATTTAATGAATATGAAATTGAAAAATCACAAAACGAAATTAAGAAGTTGAATTTGAAACGGTGAAGTACTGAAGTATATAATTTATTCGCAAATTATCTATCACCGCATCACGATATATGTAAGAGTACAACATTGTCAAAATGTAACACCTCACTCATGACCTCAAGTATGATTGTGACCTGCAAAATATATATACTCGGTCTTTTGTATCTTTTTATATATATTATATCATGAAATTCATGATGAAATCTTTAAAAGAATTCATCAAGAGTAGCCACTAGCACTACTTAATTTGACCATTATTATTGGCTGCTGACATTTAAACTGTTTACTTTTATCCACGGATTATTAGCAGTGATTTCAATATGACCGCTACTAGCTAATTGCTTGTAATAAATTAAACAAATTGACCTAAATTTTTAGTTGATATATAGTTATAAAGTTAAACGCTACTTTATCTTTTTTCCAAGTTTTAATAAATCTCACATCTTTATCAATCGTCATTAGCCACAAGAAAATCCTGAAATATTATATGAGATGGAGATTAAACATACTGCACGCCAAATATGTAATTGTACTGGTGTACACGTATAGACCTCTGCTAATTTTTATATTGTATGGTGATGATATATTGAATTAATACCTTCAGTAATTACCACAATAATGTTATTCACAAGTCAACTTATATGTTTTTTTGGTTGGTATCCGGTACATGTGACTAATCCAACCGAACATCGGCTCTCCCAGCGGTGTTTTTTACATTCACAAGGCTCGAACCGTTTAAGTGAACTCAAGCCCCTTACCATTTGAGCCAACAACCGTTAATCAACTTGTATGTTTCATGTACTTGGATTTCATTTCTTTTCTTTCTTAAGTATAATATCTTAATTACTCTGAAACGGACAAGTACACCCTAACAGAAAAGTCAAGCGTCCCAGAGTATCATACTCCGCCTCAAGATAAATTAGTCTAGGACGATCCACTAGCTAGCTAATGGAACATTTTCCATTTCTCAAGGCGATCCCGATAGAATGAGACTCATCTACCTCTTAAAATAACTTGTAAAGGGAGATAATTGTCCATTATCTTATAAATCCTGATCAGAATATTCTCAACCGATGTGGTATATTAATATATATGAATAGACTCACATCCATAAACACTCTGACCAGCAACTTAATGTTTGAAAATGAAGTGGAGTACACTATCCCCTGACCAGTTGGCTCCTTCGTTGAATAATTACTAACTAAATTTATCAATCAATTTTCATGTACGTAGTCAAACTCGAGTTTCTTAAAGTCAATGCTGCAAATTGCTGCAAACTACTTCATGTTTGGAATTATATCGAAATAAATTCCCAAGTAGAAATTTTAAGTATATATGACATGAAACAAATTAGAATGAAATTTGTGGAATAGTATATATGTTAGGAACCGACTTTGAAAGAAAGCGTGGAACTAAAGAAGCCGAGATTTTTAATTTATAACATATATAATTTTTCTGCAAAAGTTGCTCGAAATAAAAAGGAAAGACAAGGAAAAGAAAAGGGTAAGATTGTATTTGCATTAAAGTTTCTGATGTAATTTCTCAAGTTTCATGGACTAATATGAAAGGGATTTAACAGGGGTATCCAGTGTAAATCTCATCTAGAGAGTGAGTTGGGAAAGAATCCAAAATAGGCAGAACCAGAGAGTGAGTGAGTGCTCTGTGGGCAAGGATCATTGCGTATCACTCAAAAATCAAGAAAAGCTAAAACCAACAAAACAAACCAATGGGTTTTGTAACCGGAACTAGTTCTTGCTCTCCGCAGCATTCTCCAATATTTTCCACCCCTCCTTCTCAATGTTGGCCGCGACAACCATTTCTTATCCCTTTCCGCAGAAATGCGTCTCACAGGAAGAAACGGCGAGTTATGGCTTCTCTTCAGCAAGAAGAACAAAAAGATGGAAACTTGTGCAATCGGAGAGTGATTCTGTTTGTGGGTGTTGCTGCTTCTGTCATGCCTTTGCTTAACATGAGGTCAGCAGACGCTTTTCAGCCAGCTGGTGAGTTGGGCACTTGGGTTTTTGTTTTCTTGTTTGATTGATTCTTCTGTTATGAGCAAATTTACACTGTTTGTTGTGCTGCCTTGGAGAATTGAATGTGTTTGCCAATTGATATTGACTTTTTGTAGATATGTGATTGTTCAGTGTTTTTAGTTGTTCCGTGGAGATGGCATGATAATGATGTGTGGGATTTGACTAGCATTTGGAAATGTATGTCTGGATGGTACTTATTTTTGGGTTTTAAGTGTTTAAGACTCTAGAACATCTCAAACAAGTGTTTCCTGGAATTTATATAGCTCTTTTCATGAGAGTGAGGATCACATAAGAGTGTGGCGACGTTTTAGAATCGAGCGAAGTTTAATATAGTCTGCCAATGGTATTTAAGTTCAGGCTATATAGGGGATGTTTGCCTGAGGATTTTACTGGCTGTAGAGTGTTTGGGGATTGGACTTGTAGCTTCTGTTGGCCTTTGCTATAGTTTAATAAGCTGAAGTCGGAGAAGCATCTCCGTTAGTTGTTACTGTGAAAACAACCAGAATACATTGAGCTTCTCAGCTACCTGGTAATTTTCAAGCTGACTTTAGCAAGTAAAGACTAAAAAGATGTTTTGGATTGGCTAGTTTACATTAGGTTATGTGGAAAGTATGTGAGACATGTTCATGTCACTATCCGTGACAAAATTATCATCAGAGTGCGCAAGTGCAGTTACTTCTAGCACGTGATGAATGACAACTTCTGTTATGTCATACCCTCATTGGATTTTGTAGATGACACTAACCTGCTTTCATATAACCATAGACATTGTCTTGATTTGTTCAATATCTACAGAATGCTTTGCTTATCAACATCATTACTTCCATATGACCAGTAGGCTATTGACATCGTTGCTTATATATTTTAATAATTTAAGAGAGAATCTCAGAATCATTAAGAAACACATAAACTTCCATCTAATAGTTAATGTGCTTGTGTGTATGTGTGTGTGTCTGCAACAGTATCATTTATCATTCCACTTTGATAGTCAATATTACCCCTGTCCCAAAACAAATGACACATTCTTCATTTTGAGATGTCTGGATAACTACTTCTCATTTAAAAATTAGTACTAAGTTTTCTTTATCTCAACAAGTTTACATTACATTATATTGTTCAATATTCATTCTTCTTAAGAAAAACTACTCAAATTCATTTATTCATTTATTTCTGTGAATAGTGAGTGTGTCATTTATTATGGGACGGATGGAATTTTCTATGGTAATGCTTGTAGCCCTTCATTTTGCCAAGTTTAAAGAACCTCAAGGTGGAAAATTCAGGGATTGTTCACTCATCGCGTCAATTGAAATTTTGATTTAATAATTTTAAAACTTGCTCATAGTCTTAGATGCTCTACTGAAACTTCAAATTGGTATGCATTCCTAAGATTAGCATGGTTTAACTTTACTATCATATTCTGTATTAACTCGGGAGGGATTTGTTGGATTTATCTTGGAATATGGGCATGAGTTCTCCAATGACTATTATATGGTGTCTCTTACTCCTTTTTGGCCCTTCATGCATATGTTGTATACTATGTGCTTTTGGACATTCTGAAGTTCTGACATATGTTTATGGATATGATTTTGAAGTTTCATGGTTTTTCCAAGATGTCACCGGTTTGCTCCTGTTTTTAGATGCATTTTCCCAAAATAAATTTCTTGTTGGGTTTAGTTAAAGATCCTGTTGAATGTTGAATAATGAGAGTTTCTGAAGAGCAGACAACATAAGTTCTTAACCTCATTGAGCGAATACCTTTTGAATCAAATTGATTGATCTGTCATTCAGTTGTTGAACCAACAGACATGACTGAGTTTTTTATGTTGTTGTTTCTTTGCAATGTTTATAGATGTTTCATCATATTGTCATCGTATGTAGATAAGAATGACAATCATGAGCAAGCTAAGCTAGCACACCTTCATTTGTTTAGTTTTCTTTTATCAATTTGAATTTCTCTTCTCTCTTACATACTCTAAAGTTTTTCATGTCGATGCCTTTGTCGATCCAGCATAAAACAGTTCATCATGATATAAATGCACTGTTCCTCAGATTGTGTTATGTAATGCCTTAATTCAAAACATAATATTTAATTATAAGACAGACATCTGCTGTAATCATTTATCCTCTAACTGCTGGTGCTGAGATATTTGCTTTCTTTTTTTTGTTTTCCCTCTAGAAATTACAGAGTCAATGCCACAAGACCAGAAGCAAACTGAAGAGGTCTGCATAACTTGCCAAACTACAATAGTAGAAATAAAATTCAGCAAAGAATAGTTATTCTATATTCACTATTTTTGTTACAATTTTCATCTACAATGTGCTGAATTATTTATAACAAACTTTTTTTAATTTCACTCATGTTCAGCCAAAGGGTAATGGAAACCCCTTTTTCTTACTTCTAAATACAATTGGGTTTCTTGGGTCGGGTGTGCTTGCTGCTCTCTATGCATCAACATTGAAAGAGAAGGCGGACTCCGATGCTACCATAGAATCTGTAAGTCATTCAATGAACTTCATAATTGATTCCGTGATGCTTCTGATACTTCAGTTGGTTTTACTACTAAGAATCATCTTTCTCTGGTATTTTTCTTCTGTACATACTAGATCATAGAACATGGGAAATGTTAAGCATCTGCAATGGGAAGTTGGAACATACGAGTTCTTGCCTTTCTTTTATTACCCTCTTCTTGTGTACACAGATGAATATTAAACTGAAGAAAAAGGATGATGCTATAACTTCTCTGGAGAAAAAGTACGAGGTTGATTTAGCAAATGAGAAAGAAGCTCGCAGCAAGGCACTCGCAAAAGTAAATGAGGAGCAGCAGGCTTTAGTTGGTCAGTTGAAACTTGCTGATAGCACCATAAAAAATATAGGCCAAGAATTGCAAAAGGAGAAGAGACTTGTTGACGAACTAAATGTTCGAGTTGAAACTCTCGAGGTAGGTCTCCGTAAGGCTGGGGATGAGAAAAGGGAACTGCAAGAGCAGATGAAAGAAAAGCTGAATATCATAAAAGTCTTGGAAGAAAGGATTAGCTTGATTTCTTTGGAGCTCAAGAGTAAAGAAGAGAATCTACACAAACTTAATTCTACACTTGCTGAAAAAGAAACAGAGTTCAATCGCTTAAGCTCTGTATATAAGCAATCTCAGGATCAGATAGCTGGTTTAAAATCAGATATCAAGCAATTGAATGATGCAATTGCCAAAAATGAGAAAGAGTTGGATTCCAAGAATAAAATAGTGCGCAGTTTAAATTCAGAGTTGGCTTCTTTACAGTCCGAGAGAAATGAGTTTAGCAAGAAGCTGGATACTGCTCTAGAGGAATATCATCACTTCAAGTCATCCGCAGGGAAGAAGGCAGCCTCGGATGCCAAGCTTTTAGGAGAAAGAAAGGAGGAAATTCACAGGCTTGAGGAACAACTAAAGTTGTCTTTGGACGAAACAAAAAGGAACAAAGTATTAATTGCTGAGTTGACCCAAGAAAAGGAAGACGTGAGAGAAATGCTGAATATTGAATTGAGAAATGTGAAGAATCTAGAACACGAACTCAAAATCACATATGAAACTCTGGAGAAATCAAAATGTGAATCATCTGATCTGGGAAAACAATTAGAGCAGTCAAGATGCCTGTGCTCTGAGTTAGAAGCGGAGCTTTCTAATGTGCAGAATGAGTTCAGCAAAACTAAAGAATTATTGCGAAAGGAGATTGATGAAGCGAAAGAAGCTGCAATGGTTTTATCCAGAGAATTAGCTTTGGCAAACAAGCGCTTCACTAAAGCAGAGGAAGAGCTGGTACGTATGACCAAGGATCTGTCTGATGCTGTCCATAAATCTGAGAGATTAGAGAAGGAACTTGTTCATGCCCATGAGAAAGTGGAAAAAGCTACCCACGAACTAAAAGAAGAAAAGAAGATTATATCTTCGTTGAACAAGGAGTTGAAGGTTATGGAGTCCCACATTTCCAAAGACAAAGAAGCGAGGAGAAATCTCGAATCGGATTTGGAAGAGGCGACTAAATCACTAGATGAGATGAATCGGAATGCATTGTTGCTGTCTAGAGATTTGGAGGCTGCCAATTTTAGAATTTCAAGCCTAGAGCACGAGAAAGATGCACTCTACAAGTCCCTTGATGAACAAAAAGAGGTGTCTCTACACGCTCGGGAGAACTTGGAAGACGCACATAATCTGGTCATGAGGCTCGGAAAGGAAAGGGAGAGTCTGGAAAGTAGGGAAAGGAAACTAGAAGAAGAGTTGGGGTCGGCAAAGGGTGAAATATTGCGGCTAAGAAGTCAGATCAACATGTCTAAGGTGGAACCGGTTAACAATCAGCACCAGCAAAATGTTGATGATGGAGAGAATGCTCCTGCTCCCGTGAAGAAAGTTACGCGGAGGAGAAAGGTGAAGACTCAGCCAGAAGGCTCATAGTTGGCTGTGCATGTTATACCACGAGCCCTCCTTACTTAGCTCATAAAGTGTCCATAGATTGGCCGCCGTTGTATTTTTTCCATTACCTTGGAGCATATCGTGCATTTTTTCACATTTTTCGAGTTCAGTAAGATGAGCGAGCATTGTTATCCTAGTGTTGTAGTTTCATTTACATCATATGATTACTGTACATTGTGTAATCTTCATGAGGTAGCTTTGAAGCTTTTCCTCTGTAATTTGGCATATTGATGAATAAAGCTGCGGTTATCTCATGATTCTTGCAGTTGTGATTGACAAAACTATCGAACTTGTGGTGCAGGATTTTTATTAAACATTTAAATTGGCTTTCTTTCTGCAAACAAAAGAAAAGAAAGCTTCTTAACATTTAAACTACTACTACTACTACTACATATATATAACAGAAGTCCAACACTAGTAAGTTCAACTTCTTCCATCCAGAACATTGATGTCCTCTTCCTTTAACCTAAGTCTCTAGAATGGTTGCTGAAAGCTATCTTTAGACTCCAGGTTTCCATGAGGACGATATGTCCCCTACGGCTTCTCCAACTGTTAGGTAAAGTCCTTCTAATCCGAATGCTTCCAACACATTTGATTGGTGCAGTTTCTCCATCACGCTTCCAACTGGATTTGCCAGTACAAACTGTACAAACACAGTAACAGATGGTATAACAAAAGAAAAGGGGCAACATAGTGAAATGAAATAAGAAAACCGCTTCTTTTACCTTCAGTGACTGCTTTTCAAGTATTTTTCTGAGTTCACTGATTGTGTCGATTCCACTACTGTCTATGGCTGTCACAGCTGAACATAGAACAAAGCATGAGACATCTTAATTAACGACAAACTGATACTGTACGACAACTAGATGAGTTGGGAGGAATATCTTCTGTGTAAGAATTAACCTGTCATATCAAGAATCACACATTTCAAACTGCTTCTACTGTTGGTTGCAAGCCATTCTTCCTCCTCCCTGATCCATCTTCCAATCCTGTAGCAAGGTTTTATTAAATTTAAACCAAGAAGATAAAGCAGGTTCACATTTGCAGTTACAGAGAAGAATATATACCTTTCTTGTAGATATGTTGAATTTGCAAAGTAAATAGGAGCCTCGACTGCTATTATTAAAAACGAAGGAATCCTGACAGCGTCGTTGTATCTGGCCATATTCCTATATATTGAAGTTCCAGGAATATTCCCCATAACAACTGTATTTGGCCTCGTGACATGTAACAGAATCTTGAAAACCGAAACTCCAACCTGAATTTTGTCCACCAGTGTGTTAGACATAGACCAGAGAAAAAACTGCTAACTTATATAGTAGTAGTAGTAAAGAAACACTTACTGCTATAGCAAGTCCAAGAGGGACAGAGATGAACAGAACGCCAACGAACGAGCACAAGCATGCCACAAAATCAAGTTTGTCAAGTTTCCACAGTTTCAGTGCACCTTGATAGTCGATTAAGCCAATGACTGCAGTTATGATTATGGCTGCAAGTATGAGATTTGGTGTGTAGTAGAAGAGTGGCATCAGTAACAGTAAGGTTACTAGTACTGCAGCAGCCATCACTATGTTTGACACAACTGTTTTTGCTCCAGCATTGTAATTTATTGCTGATCGCGAAAATGATCCAGTTGTGATGTAGCATGAACAACAAGAGCCAGCCATGTTCATGAGCCCAATTGCCATCATTTCTTTGTTACCATCCACTTGATAGTTCTTCATAGAAGAAAATGTTCTTCCAACTGCAATACCTTCCTGCAATTCACATATTTAAAATTTATTATCATCAGACTTCTGGAGGCAAAGTCCTGTTTTTTCACAACACTACGGAAGCCCTGTTAAAAGTGTCCATTTCCATGTAAAGACACTACAAGTTTTAACTATATAAGGTTTTTCATAAGACTCAATCTTGATGATTTGGTCTTTACTTTCCTGTATGAGAAAAATGAGGTTGAACTTACTGTGAGGGCAAGTATGCCAGTTATGATTCCTGTCTTGATTGCTAGAACAAGATGAGTACCACTGAAATATAACATGTTTACAGATGGTGGATTCACGCCCGTAGGGAGCTGGCCAATCTGTAAGAACAAGAGTTACAATCATGAATTAAACAAAATTCGAAAAGTCCTCATATAGAAGACATTTAACCAAACTAGGAAACTGATATCCAAACTCCTTACAGTCTTTATATCATGAAACTTGGATTTGAGGCAGACTACTAGAATGGTGGATAGAATAACCGATGCTAATGGTGCAGCAGCTGAAACCCAAAACAGTTTCGGTCTCTTCATACTCTGCAGAATTAATTGGTCATGAGTATGAGTCATCAACTTTCTCAAGTTCCAGGAAACAACACTGAATGATATCACAATTACACTTACAATTTGTCTTGTTGTCAGTAATAAGACCAGAAAGCCAACTCCCATGATAACTGTTTGCAAGGACCACTGCAGATATGAAATGAAACATTTAGTTAAACGTCACTCGTATGTCAGGAAACTAAACTACAACAGGTTAGGTTGATGGGGAATTTACTTCATCTCTGTGCTGGAAGACAGAAGACATGACTGGAATCAGCTGCATCTTTGGTGTGAAATGGACTATTCCAAGTAGCCCTTTCAACTGCTGCAGTGAAACAATCATTGCTGCACCTGCCATGAACCCGACTAGCGTTGCTTTCGACAGAAAATCGATCACAAATCCTAATCTGGAAGTTCAAAACCAGTGGTCAATAAGCTATACATCTGACCAAAATTTTATATGCATTTGTTTCTTTAGATTATTTAAGTTTTCGCAACATGTCATGTCATATAGTTTTGAGTACAAGTTCGAGCCTGGTTTAGCCTCTCTACGGAAAATGCAAGAGCACTTTCGACTACAGGACAAGTACACAACAATCTCAGGATGGAAAAATCACTGATAAAGCTGAAATAATTGTAAACTAAAGTACACTTGTTCACAAATTGCAGGAGAACTGATTCATTAAAAAAAAACACCAAGAAAAACAATGATTCTTAATGCAAAAAAGAATATTCTCCACGATTAGTTAATCAATCTTTCAACTATAAGTCCATTAATTGGCATCATTATTACTGCTAGCTTTAGTTAGTGCCTACCGTAACAACTTATTCTTATAGAATGAATGCCTTTAAAAAAAGATGTTTCCATTTTGCAAAGTAAGTGGACTTAATTGATAGTTACTTCTTGTAGAAAAATTCCAACCAAAATAATATATGTTTGGCATAAAGGAGGAAAAAGTGAGTTATAACTTTTGGTGCTTGTATACCTCAGGAAACCAAGAGACGCCTGAAAAACTCCTCCAAAGAATGTTGCTGTGAAAGCAAGTCCAAGGTATAGATTCGGGTCTTGCGCGTACGGAACAGCCTCGTTGAGCATTGTTCCCATAACGAGAGACGCTATTGAAACCGGACCCACAGCTAAATGTCTAGAACTCCCCAGAAGTGAGTATATCAAAGGCGGTACCAAACTTGGATCTGCATTATACAAGTCCATGTTTTAAAACATCTCTTCAACACAATTTTAAACAACTGAAACAATAGTACTACTTAAGAATTTAATTTGTATAATAAATGTTCAGTATAAGTACAATAACACTTACACAGGCCAACTATAGGTGGCAGATTTGCTAGCTTAGCATAACTTATACCCTGCATAGAAAAAGAAAACTCCATTTAAATTTCATCAAACTACAGTACTTGTATAAGTATATGATACAATCAACGTAAAATATGAGCAACACTCTTATAAAATCTTTTCTACACATAACAAACTGTTTGGTTTGATTGCCGCTCAAATGACCAAGTTGGTTGATTATGTGACAAATGGGAAATCAGTTTTACACAACTTGCAAGTGTTAAAGCAGTTTTGCACAAGAATTTATACACAAATCTATAAGCACAGCCACACTCTTAAATGTTGGACACATTCCCCCAATTTACATAAGCTTGGACATATGGAGTGGTTTACGTGTAGTTTAAGAAATTCGATCTTCTCATAGAGTTACTCATGACCAACTATCGAAAACCAAATCAATTTCGTGAAGGAAAAAAAACATGTTTCTCACTAACTGCGGAGAAACCTGTAAAACAGATCATTTGAGAATGAAAACTAGTTTAAACTTTAGACACTCTTATAGTTACAGGCCTTTTCAAAATAATTTAACATGGAAACTGACACTCTTAAAGTTACAGGCCTTTTCAAAATTAGCGAAGAGTAATCCTGTATAAAACACTATTTTTTTCAGAATTCTTTACAACAATCAGTCCAATTTTCGAAAACTCTACAATGGTAGCAAATGATTGTTTTGTTACCTGTGGAATAGCGAGAATGGCGATATTTTTTTTTGAGAATATCACTATTACAATCTTGTTACATCAAATGTAC
>JAYMSR010000995.1:0-11496 GCA_036897825.1 Plantago rigida | reverse complement strand
ATATGTTTCTGTAGCATGTGAGATAAGTATTGCATCAAATATCACTAGATCAAAAATTATAAATTAAAAACTTGGTCTGTGCTCCCAACTCTAAACCATTTTGACGATCACTATTGTAGAATATTGAAGAGACTAATGAATATTGTTGTATTATCAGTATCTCCATAAAGCCATAATGTCTCCGACTCTCTGGGTCAAAAGCATTTTAATTTATAACTTATATTGACACTGGAGACCTACTAATTAGACTAGGTGCTTTTTCTTCAATATTACTTAACCAATCCCGAACAATCATTGGACTGCTCCTAATATCAAAGATAAAATATCTCGGCTATGTTGTGCTGTCACACAATATTCTTCTCAATATTTTTTCAGTTCCTGTGCACCCATAAAATGACTCCTGCTGTTCCAGAATCACTCTTGACTCTATATACTTTTTAGGTGATGAATGCCATGACGGCGCAACCCTACGTACTGGATGAGTTTCCTCTACTGATGTCTCACTTCTTCAGCATTGTTCGTACTATGTATCAGAGATGCAGCTCAAGTCTAGAGGCAATTCTCTATCTTCATTTTTTTCATTTACATTAGAAATGTTAGTTTTGCTTCATTGTTTTATTTTATTAATCCAATTTATAAATGCTCTGCTCATGAGTCTATCTAACACAGATAAGAATTTTTCATGTGTCATGCTCTACTTTGTTGTGCACAAAAGATGTTTATCTTTAAAGAAATTTTGTTTTGGATTATATCTTTCTCAGGCTTAGATATTTCACTTTCTGAGAATTTAATTGACGGTCGCTAGCTAGGGAATTAGTTTTCTTTTGCTGTCTGCTTTCAGAAGATTAAAACTTTTTAGCTATTAATGCTGAAGATCATTTAGCTAATTATCTTCACATGAATATTGGGACACAAACTTCACTATAGGAATGGATAGTAATTGATATGCTATACCAGTCTTAACTTGACCTTTATTATGCTCAGAAGCTTTGGGTCAATGTCATACACACTTATTATGCTTATGCTGAACTTTCTGTGTTTGATGCACAGGTTTTGCTTAGTTCTGGTGGCCAAGACCATGGATCCAATCGCCTTCATCTCGACTATCTAGAGGTAAGGTGTAAACTTTATGGTGTCCTTTCCACCCTTGCTCCCCTTCCACACAGTTGTATCATTTCATGCTTATGATTGCGATATAATATACCAAAAGAGTGTAGAATTACTACCAAAAGAATGATATTATACCTTCTTTCAAATTGTTGGTCTATATTTCCGAAATGATCTAAAGGCCTCTGATTTGAATATATAAGTTGTAACAAAATCATTCATGAGCTTCCATGGCATTTGATTGGGAGATAAGTAGGTAACCTTTCATGGGACATCAATAATCTTCGGTAATTTTACAGGCATCATTTGTTTTAGGCTTCTGGTCTCTAGAAGTTCCAGTTTGATTCTTTAGATCATCTTTTCTCTTTTATGCAGGTTATGGATTTCATAAATGATGCAGTTGTATCAATGGATTCATTTGTTAATGCACATATACATGCTGCTGTGTTTTTCTCCTCCCCAGTCGAGACGAGGTATAGATTTGCTGTCTGAAACTTCATGCAGACATATGTAATTGAAGAAATTTTCTGCCATCACTTTATATGATCTATTTGAATTGGAGCAAGAACAAGGTTGAGTGGAAGTTGAATTTTTACGTATAGAAGTGCATTAAATATATAACAAAAATATCCTGCCCCGCCCGAAGTACAATTATTTCCATTTTGGGTGTCCCACTGCAAATAACAATTCTAGAAATGGCAAGTTCCTGTTGCTTTTGTTGTTGTATCGAGCTGCTATCCACTTTATCAATACTTGGATTAATTCATAATCTCAACAACACCCCACTTATAATTCTATATTCTTTACTTATTCCTTCTTTAACCCATGCCCCAGTTTTCTTCATTAGTTCATTTTATGTAATTCAAATGTCAATTCATTAAGTAATACCTCAGGATCAAGTACTTTTGTAATTATCCAATTTATTCAAATTCAAATATTTTATAAAACTACAAACCTATTACTCATTTATATGTAATTATCCTTGTTCAATCAATTCAGCTTTGGTAACCACCATGTTCATAATTTACATGAACAGGGTATCTTTATTGCTTTAGAGAATATATTAATTTGATTTATGTGTTAATTTTTAATGTCAATATTTATCTATGCAGCCATGGCATTGAAGAATTGCTCACTATCCTTGGAAGGCTACATGACTCACTCCTTCCATCTTTACAGAAGGGCTTTCATCTTATCTTTTCGAAGTTGGAGGATGAAGACCATGAGAAGTCAAGTGAATTGCTTTCAAATACTTTTGTAAGCCTGAAGATGTTATCAACACGGATAACAAAATTCTGTTGGAGATTACTCTATTTATGCTATCTATGTGACGAAGCATTTGAAAGTGGCTATTCTCATCCAGTTGCCATGAAGATGTTTCCTGCAAATGTGGAGGATCCTATGGTGAGGGCAGACATTCTAATACAGTCAATAAGAGATCTCTCTGGAGGCTCTGAGCATGTTCCTTTGATAAAAACTTGGGGAACATTGATCCAGAATATTGAGAAGAATCACAGCATGTTGAGTAGGATTGAGTTGTTGACAAACACAGGTATGGTATACACTTAATCCATTAATCTCCCTGTTAATTTGAGTATAATATCTCTGGTGAAATTAAACGTAAATTCCTGATGTTTTGAATAACTTTCTCCCAACTGTACTTTATTGATTGACCCAGTCTATGGAAGAATCTACGCTTATTCTGGGTGTGTATATTGATGCCTGGCTTTTTATTAGTTAATCTATGAATGTAAAAGGACTAAGAGATCGATTTTCTTCTCTTTTCTAAGTGTTCTTATGAGCAAGTACTACTTCTTTCTGCCCAAAAGTCCATGTGGCACACCAGAACTCCCATAATTGGTTTAATTAATTTTCCTATATCCTTGATTCCCTTCTCCTCTTATTTAACATATAAGCTTTCTTCCAGAAGAAACATAAATATCATATGAAAGTCCCTATGCACTTGAAAGGTTGATCATTGATTTCCATATGTTTTCCCTTAACTCATTTTTTAGGATAGTAGAGAATGAGGCATTCCATCCTCATGCCACTCTCTACATATAAACATAACCTTAAGAGTTGCTCAAATACGATAAAAATACATGTACATATAATTTCTTATAAGTAGTAAAGTGATGCACTTAGAGTTGCATTTTTTTATGCTTCTGATTGAGGATCCGCATATCACTTGTTACGTGGTTGTGGTTGTGGATGTGGGTTGTGGTTGCTAGTTGTCACCCTGAACTTATCTCGTATTTGTTGCTGTTATGGTTAACTTGCCCCCTTCGCAACTGGAATGCAGGTTGGATGTCAATGGATGATGAACAATATCAGTTTCTTGCTGGCATTATGTCGCACCCACTGGCAACAAACAGTATCATGGACACGTCGGCTTCACTTGCTGTGGCTGCCAATGGAACACAAGCTGATGAAGATTCAGCCATAATGGAGTCCAAAATCAGTCAAATAAAGGAACTGTTTCCAGATCATGGTAGGGGGTTCTTGCTATCGTGCCTTGAAGCTTATAACCATAGTCCAGAGGATGTAATCCAAAGAATACTTGAAGGAACACTTCATGAAGAACTACAGCGTCTCGATATTTCACTTGAACAGATCCCACCCACAAAATCTACCTCATCTGCAAGTAAAAATGACAAGGGGAAAGGTAAATTAGTTGATTATGGCATGTCTCCTCCAGAGGTGGCCCCTGTTGTCATAAAAAATCAACGCATAGTTTCTTCAAGTTCATCCTCTTCTGTTGGAAGGTTTATTCGTAAGAACATGGACAAATCACCCGATCTTGAAACCCTAAATTCTAGAAAGGAAAAAGAACTGGCAAAAACTGCAGCTCTTGCTTCCCAACTTGAGTATGAAGACGAATATGATGACTCTTTTGACGATCTAGGCCTGGGTGTTCAAGATTCAGGCCTAGATGAGCCTGAGTCTCTTGGGGAGCCTTCAGACTCTGACAAGTGGAACTCACGGAAGAAGCCCCAGTTTTATGTCAAGGATGGTAAAAACTACAGCTACAAAGTTGATGGTTCAGTTTCCGTAGCTAACTATAGGGAAGCAAAATTAGTTAATCTAGCATCAAAAGATACCATTCATGGTCTGGGTCGAGGTGGCAACTTACCTATGGGTGCAGTTAAAATGTTAACAGAGATGGACAAAGAGCAAAATGAAGGAAATGGCTCAGTTGGAGGCCGAGGATTTGGTAGGGGTAGTAGAGGAAGGGGTGGAGGAAAGCAGGGTTTCATGTCAGGTGCAGCAAAAAGGGGTTTCGTATCAGGCCCAGAGAAAAGTGCACAAGGATCGAATGACGAGAAGGTTGATGAAGGAGATGGTGATGAAACTAGAGGAAGGGGTGGTCGAGGATATACAAGGGGTGGTGGGGGTAGGAGAGGTGCACAAGGGCCAAACGATGAGAATGATGATGAAGGAGATGGTGATGAAGCTGGAGGAAGGGGTGGCCGAGGATATACAAGGGGTGGTGGGGGTAGGAGAGGCAGGGGTAGAAATCAATTCAGGAAAGACAGAGCTATGAGCAAGCACTTTTCTGGGATGCCTGGCCATTTCAACGGATAAGGTTGACCTCTGGTTGGCTTCGATTCTTTTGAAATGTAGAGCTTGGGTTATTTTGAAACCTGAACATGTGGTGGTTGATCAAGACCATGGAGAGAGTGATTGGATAAATCAATCATGCTGCAGAAGGTTTGTTACTCATGAGACCGTGATTATATCTTTTCCATTTACCATTATAAATATTTGAAGTTTGAACTATAATATGCTCCTACATGAAAATTTTTGAAAGCTTGTTTGAGCCAACTCTGAGTGGTGCAAGTCTACACCTCTGTGTAGTTTCTGCCATGTCTATAGTATAGTTCCTTCTTGAGACACGGTAGGCTGCCTTTCCATGCATTTTTTTCACTGGCAGAATCTTACCTATATTAATAATACATCTGAATTACATGCTTATGTTATAATTATGGTGACTTTTAGTGAACATAGCTGGGGTTAAAGACCATCTAAAGACTTGTACATAGATGTGCTTCTTCTACTATATGATTTCATCTTTACAGAAACTTCTCTGTTTGGAAATACTAGTTAGCATCAATAGTGCCCATATAGTTCTCATATATTCTGCCTAGATAAGAAATATCAATTGATATCCTGGCATTGAGTTGGTTTGGTAGTCCGGTTTCCTTCATTTGTATGAACTGGTTTGCATAACATTACACCAAAGTTCTCCAATTGTTTGGTCACAACTCACAACCCATACGACTGATACTAAAAACAAAGTGATCAAGGACACTGAAGTGTTGATTATTTGTAAACTCATGTAACAATTGAATAGCCTGTTACGAGGCCAAGGAAATGCAGCATATTCTTCGAGCTGTTTGGAAATTGGAATGCAACTAAGACAAAGCTAAGGTGTTGTTTTCAGATAGCTTTTTGAATTATATTTAGTATAGGTTTTTTAAGTATTAGATTAAAAGGTTTTGCTAGTTGGGAGTGGTGTTATATGCCAATGCCAAATAGTAACTTAACCTTACCTGCATGCCAAATGTTAACTAAGTAACGACTCTGGAATAGTGTTATATACCAATGCCAAATAGTAACTTAACCTTGCCTTCATGCCAAATGTTAACCAAGTAATGACTAGTTATTTACGTTCCTGCGTATTACTGGAAGTTCTCTCTGCACACCTATGAACCTATCGGTATCCTCTATGCTACAACATGTTGTCATGGCGAATGGTGTTTTAAATGTTATACCAATTATTTATGTATTGCACTATACAACATATTCTATCAATCATTATGATACACTACAATATAGAATAAACTGAAACTCTCTACGAATGTGATTTCAAAAATGTTCATACTGGTGTAGTTCCGCCAACTTGTTCGTAACTTCATTACATGCTAGTACAAGGCCACGAGCAAAATTCAATGTTCGAAAATAAATGTAACTTGTTCTACTGCCTGTGATAGTGTAAGGTGGTGTGTAAAAAATTCGATGTCATAATGGTATCCCTAACAAACTTGCCATTATAGGCTACTGTGAAGAATGATGAGAGATAGAAAGATGGTTGGAGTTGTGAGTAAAAAGAAAGTTTATTGTGTGGTAGAATTAGAATTTAGTGGAAAGAGAAGAGGGAAGGTTGGCATGTGATGAAGCACGCTGCCCGTAGAAAGATAAGAGTTTTGGGAATACCATCAAGCAAGGGATGAGCTGCCCCTCTGCCACAGTCAAACTAAACTCTTTGGGAATCCAACTTACCAATACTATTATTCTTTTTTATTTTTACATATTTTTATTTTTGTTAAATTAATAATGATTATTGTAAGAGTATTAAATTTTGTTGCTGTAAAACAGTGGAGCAATTTGAGATTGGCAGGGGACTTTTTGTGTGAAAGAAAGAAAGAAAGAAATGAGAGAATGGCATTGGCATGGGAGTTGGGGTTCTTTTATGGGGTATTTCTGTCCCTCTTTCCCTTTTCTTAGTTTCCCTTTTTTAAGCTCTGTTTCTTACTTTCATTTCATTATCACCTTGTCATTTCTCATGTACTGCATCTCTAATTCAATTCCAACTACTAACATGTTGCAATGTAACCCCCATAATATGAGAGTACATCTCAACTATCATGTGGTTGTTATATATATACATACACTCCCCTACTTCGTCAATGGAATAGGTCACCGTTTATTATTTTGGAGGTCGGAGCTGTCCAATTTCATTTCTTTATCATTTTATGATGATTATGTAATTTTATATTCTTGGGGGAAGGGTTAAAATTGAGCAGTCAAGCTAACTATATCTAACTATTTCTAATCAAGTTATAAATTAACCAAATATGTAATACTTCGTCCGTCCCAGTTAAATCTTTCCGTTTGGCCATTTTCTAGTATCCCAACTAGAACTTCTTGTTTCCACTTTAGATAATTTTCACTTTAATATAATATTAAAATATTCAATAGCACTAATGATAATAGTAATCTCCAATAATCAAAATAATGAATTCAATCAGAAGTACTATTTTATTCAAAATATCATACGTATCTTATTTTGTTGACCATGGGAAGATTTTGATAGGATGGGAAATTGATGTTTAGTGTAATAATAATATTATTTTGCGTGTTGAAAATTAAATTATACGTATTCAATATTCAATCGGACGGAGTGGTATATGTGAGTTTACATTCATCATTTGATAGTGAGATGACAGGAATACCTGTCTGGACCCATTTTATGGTTGAATGCTTGTGCTATACAGAATGCTGCCAGATTTTGTGAAGCAATGTTGAAAATTATCACTATTACCTATGAGAAGATGCTCTATACAAACCTATTAATACCTTTTTTGCTCTAAACTTGGTTTCCCTCTTCAGTTTGAGTCTCCAATGTATTGTAATCAATCATCTCATTGACTACAATCAATTGCTCTAGCTAGCTACCACAACAAGGGATTATCTTTATGGATCCTATATTTCCCAGCTGTACCAATTTCGACTGGAAACAGTTCTATCCAACATGTGAAACTAGAAAGGAACTTTGTGTTACTAACAATTAGCTACTGCATGTACCTGAATGTGAATGCGCATGTTGTATTACATCGGGGTTATTCTATATTAAGGGTGAGTTGTGAGAGCATTTATTTTACACTAACTAGACATAAACTCGTGCAACTTTCAACTCCATCTGCGCTCTACTTGGTTTTTATGGTCAATGTAATGTTATTATCTACCCATAGTATAGAATATTATCTACCCATAGTATAGAATTTACCGTCCACACCAACCATGCATCTTGGTGTCTGTCTAATCTTTTCGAGTTAGAGAATAATTAGGAGTAAATATGTCCAAAGTAATATAACACAGTTAGTAGTAGTACTAATTGATATCAGAGGGTAAGTGGAGGTACAGGACCAACTAGGTTACTGCTTGAATCCACCTGCTATATGTACTTATGATTTACATACAGTTATACAGGTACAGTCTTACAGACAATATAGTAATACGAACAATTATATTTCATTTCCCCATAGTATGTATGTGTACATGGAGAAAAGAACAAGTTAAGCTTCCTTTCTAACAATGATTCTTTCTTTATTTCTTTTCAAGTTCCTAGGTCTAGAATAGTGTACAAACATACGTATTGTCAAGGATACCAAACTAACCTACTACCAGTCAGCACTGGAATAATACTATACTATTTCACATACGGCACAACTTTATAAATTTTCATTCTAGTATCTTGTAGAACTTGATATAAACTAAAGTATTCCGCACATAATATATCACTGAAATTGTTAAACGTACACTAGAATTACTCATTTTGCAAAAAAATTATTTCTTATCATTTATATTATTTTTTCAACTAAAATTGCGCATCAACTCTAACGACGGAATTGCTACTGTGTATGTTTGTTGCATTTGTTTTTTCCCACATATCAAAAGTTTCTTGGGCATTGCTGCATTTCCTAACAACTTGGTTGTAAGGATCTCAAGAGAGGGAATAAAGAAAAAGGGAATTAGAAAGGCAGGTGTTTTCTTCTTTATTTTTACTGGAAAGCAAAGTAAAAAGAGGTTGATTGAATTAAACGAAGAGAAAGGCGAGAGAGATGTATGCAAAAATAGATTTTTGGCTATGGCCTTTGGATACTTGTCTCTGTGAATTGTGATTCTGTTTCTTTTTTCTCTTTTCCCTCTTCACAAGTAGGTAGTAATTTAAACATGCAAGAATAATTGGTGAAAAGTAGTTTTCCCCAGTAAAGTTTAGTCTTTTATGCAAAATCGTATCTTAAAGTTTTCATCTACACAATTTATTAATGTTTGAATTATGTAGTGCTATGACCA
This sequence comes from Plantago rigida, assembly GCA_036897825.1. Classification (NCBI taxonomy): domain Eukaryota; kingdom Viridiplantae; phylum Streptophyta; class Magnoliopsida; order Lamiales; family Plantaginaceae; genus Plantago; species Plantago rigida. Next base: position 2,529 of record JAYMSR010000995.1, on the reverse strand, counting down.
CTATGCGGTCGATAGACATACCATTTGAAAGAGTACAATTACTCATGTATTTATTTTAGGATGATATGTTGCACCAAAAACACTTCATCTTTTTTCGATTAATTTTATCATCACTCGTACGTAAATAAATAAAATGTTATTATAGTTTATCATAATATTGTTCAATATCTTCGCTCATTTATATATCTCCCTTCTAGAAAAATGCACATTCATTTTGTTTGTTTAAATAGCATATTCAAATTGCCGGTACAATATGCCCATCGTGAAAGAAAGGTGACGTCATAATATGCCCATCGTAAACGATAGTACTGTGAGTTGTTTAAAGAAAAATTTACATGTTCAAACAAAATCTTCTTATGTACCTACAAATGTACTGAAATACAACAATGTACTGATTTAGAAATGTTATCCCTAATTGGAGTGCACTAATTACCATCATCAGTTACAGCCAATAATCTGCATGAAATGGTCTACCATTAATTAATAGTTAAAGCTGTAGAGATTAATTAATTAAATATATTTACTAACTGTGGGTAATGGACGTGTCAATAATCCAATTTGAAGAGGAATCGACGTGTAAATTGATTAATCTGCACGTAACATTTGTTTTATAGAAAATCAGAGAACAATAATTAACACAATAAAACTAAGGAAAGGTGACGTCATAATTACAGGAAACTAAAATTTGGTGAACTTAAATGGGATTCGGTCAAAGATGTTGACCAGCACGGAATACAGTGATCATTATTCTATTCCATTCCCCTTGTCTTCTTTTGGGCATCCTTTAACAAACTTCCATTTCTTATGTCCCAAATTATAATTTTACTACATTTTCAAGATTTTCCTACTTTTACTTTTAAGTATTGTAAAATTGTACTAACAGATAAAAAGTTAAGAATTTTAAATTGGTTGATAACATTCTTAACTGCTCAAAAATTCGAAATTCGACTTTAGGCGTTTCGATACAAACCGGAGCGTCAGAACTTAATTCATAGGGCATGGAATATTATCATAAGCATCTTTAACTTCACTTTCATGATTTTTAAAACTTTGTAATATGAAGATCATTTATGTTATTTATATGTTAACGCATGACTTTACTAGTTCACAAATTGTTAAGATTGTTACAATTTGATATGTTAAAACTAAGGACGCACAAGATGTCAAACTACGTTTTATTATTTTATAAGTCTAAGTTTATCATATCTATGAGTTCACGACTAGTTTTATTACATAGAGCATAAGAACTACACCATTGGATACAAAGGTCGGTCGTCCAAACAAATTTCGAACATCAAGTGTACTCCCGTATCTAAACAATGAAGTCAAGAAAACTCCAACATAGAGCACATCTCGGAGAGAAAATGGCAATCTCATCGTCTTATATGTCAAATAATTCATTTTGTCAAGTGGACTCAGATGTGAAAAGGTTTCAATCAAATTGGGGAGTAAATCGTAAGAATGTCAAGTAACTTTCCCCTTGACACTATTTATTCTTGTCAAACTTTTTACTAAATAAACAAACAATTATGTGGTCATTCATTTTTCCCCACCTTTTGACAACACATGATCTAATAAGACCACGAGGATTCACATTTTTTACATATTGCTCACTCTTCTTTCTTTTTTAGTCATTTGTTTTCTTTCGGAACTGGCCAGCCTCTATGTTAAGACTAATATCTTATGTCTATGGAGAAAAAGTAGAATGGAATATTACTTCTAAAAGTATGATGAAAGTGAAAAGCCAAAGCCCTATTGTATATTTATCCAAACAAAAGTTATACTATTAACTTTTTCAGTAGTCCAGTGCAAAAAAGATCCCGCAACTTTACAAATTATAATAAATAAATGTAACATTATGATATTATAAGTATGATAACCATAAATATCTAAATCATGATATTACTTATATGGATATCAAAATCTTTTCAGTGAAATATATATAGTGGGGAGAATTTGGATCCACCAAGTTTATTTTATTTTCTTGATAAAGACGTGTAATTTGTCCCATATGTATTACTACAAACGGATATATTATATTGTTTATTTTAAAAATGAAAATGACATATGATAGCCTGATATTGAAACAATAATTAAATTCATGAGATTCATACATGTGGCATCAGAGATCAGACTCATCACTATCACTACTAGTAGTAATTTAGTATCACTCTCTACTCGCGCGCATGAATTTAAATGCAACTACCATCCACTTCTTTCAAATAGTTGTCATTTAGATTTGACTTTTAAAAAAATTATTTTTGTCATTCTAGTTAAATACTTTCATACTTAATAATTTACCAATTGTTGTGAATTTTTTTATCCCTCCATTACTTTGTACTCTATTTTGGTATATTTTGCAATGTCACGGAGAACAAATAAAAACACACACATACATTATACTTATCGAACAATACATGATATGTAAAAACAAATCAGATAGCTTATTTTTCTGATAAGCTTCCTGGATAACATTATCAGCTACCAACTAGACGTTCACGTAACAGGTTTAGACGTTAACATAACATG
>JAYMSR010000994.1:0-11502 GCA_036897825.1 Plantago rigida | reverse complement strand
CCAAGTAGCAGCACGACCCATAGAGCCCAGTGGAGACATTTTCTCTTCTTTGGCGGTCTGGTGCTTTACAGTAGGAAAGTAGAAGATGGCATTGAAACACAAAGGGATCAATTTACTCGAATGAAATCCTCTCCAAATTCCGATATTTCAGTCTACTATTAAACTCCTCAATTTTCTGGGGTATGGAATCTGATATTCAACCTCATAAAAATTGATACATTCAATGCAACTACAGCCGACCAAATGCATCTCCTACATGCGTATACACGGTAATACACCAGGTCACATTGTGTAAAATTAGAGTACTAATAAAGTTACAAGATTTCGCTTACTGACAAGTTACAAGACTAAAAATCAGTGGTTGGTCGCCCTATGCCAGAATATACAGTCTTTCGCAACAGGGGGTGGACATCCTCAGTCAATACCTCAGCATCTAACTTCTCAATATGGGGCCAAATCTGTAAAATAGTGGATCGCGAGCACATAAATAACCAGCGGGATCAAGTATGAAATTTAAAGAATGAAGAAAAGAACAAAACATCGATTCCAACAAACCAGAATATTTTGAATCATAATAGGTGCCAAAGTTCGACATACTTTTCACATCACATTCGAGCCAAAATTACAAGATAAACCAAAAACCACCTGATACACCAGTAAGCAGGAAATGAAAATGCAGGCAGGGGGGGGAACTTACTTCTGAAGCATATTGACGTGAGAAGGTCTTCACAAAACCAAGCGTTGTTAAACACCACTGCTCTTTTTCACCAACATTATAAGCATTCTGTGTCCCATCCCCATTCAAATTACTGCAGGTATAACCAAAACAGCAATTAGGAGTAATATAAGCAAAAGGCCAAACCAACTATTACAAGTACAGCTTAACTGGGACCAGAGAATTTCAAGAAGGTGAACCGCACCACCTTTGGGATCTTCCACCCTCTTCCGATTCCATTGCAGATGAATCGTCATGGTCAACAGCCATTTCAACCGTCTCACCAGAAGTGTGCAAATTTCCTTCCGTATCTCGAAGTGGGCCTTCCAAGACATCAGAGAAGCTCTTGTACAGGAAAACAAACAGTGCCTGTACACACCAACCACCAATCAATCAAAGGATACATGATTCTCAAACAGATGAATTACTCCCACGGTGGGAAGTTCCAGATTGATTACATCAATACGAAGATTTTCATCTAAAAGATTAACCGCCAAAAGTTAAGAGTCAGATGTACCTCAATTTCATCATTGGCCCGGATGAAAAGTGCCTCCTTGGCTTCTAATGATTCACGAGCAGAAACCTCAGCCCCCTTCTTCTTTTCAGCATTTGATTTCAAACGCTTGATTTTTATGGGATTTTCAGCAAGAACAGGTTCACCATCCACAAGAGTGAGAGAAAGCTTTGCTTCAGCATCCTCAAGTTCAGCTTGTGCTTTAGATGCAGCTTCTGTAACAGATACAATACTCTTCTTGATGGAAGATATCTCTTTTCGCAGATCAGTAATACGATTGAAGGTCTTGCTAATAGCATTTCTTAGAATCTGTGAGAGACAAGGAACCTTATTAAATCAAGCAATAAAGAAGACGACTAGTGTGAGAGAAACAACATTATTATTGGATAAAGCATTTCTCATGGGTCTAAGATAGATGTACAAGATGTCAGCAGAAGAAAACCTCGTACAAATTTAACCATAAATTATACCTCCCATGGACGATCAGAAATATGAAACTCATTAACATTTGCTACCGAGAAAACCCATCTCACAATAGCCAAGTTAGATATAAGGCGGTATCCCATCATTCTGTCAATGGCTATAGCTGTCATTTGGGCATTGTTCTTCCAGAAACAACTCACTTCAGCAATCAGCACAACTTGTTTGTCTTGATCTGAACAAATCCTTGCAAGGACTTGTCCATACTTCTCTAGGACAGTGATAAGATGTGTAAAACTTTTGGAACCAATATTCAGAAGGGTCTGAACAACTACCCTCAGTGTGATATCCAGCCCATGAGTTGGAAGTACGGTATCCTCTATCCATGCAATAATTTCACGGGAATTAGATCGTTCTTTGACCATAGAACTCAGTTCGGATGAGAGGCCACGCTCAATTTTATCTCCATCTTCAGTACTGTATATGAAATTAGTTGTGCCTTTTGGTGGTAGTAACTCTTCTAATCCAGGGGAACTCTCAACACTCTGCAAATGGAAGGCAAAAAACAATATCCAACATTAAAAACTATATCTGATGTTAGTAGTTACTTATGTTTTCAGGTCATAAGTAAAACTCAGCTGAACATTTCAAGTAAAATACTTTTTGTTAAAGCTCAAGGCAGCACCAACTTTGGTGGTGGTAAAGAAGAATGAATCACTTCACTGCCTCACCCCATCATTCTCCTTATTTTTCTCTAATCATGTCAGGGGTTTGTCAATTTTTGTTTGTTATTTTTTTAACATTCCACATCTCAATTAACATCGCAGAAACATCATTTTAATCAGTCATAATGACAAAGTTTATCTTCGATCAGACGGTAAAGTATTTCAAAAATTCTGCTTCAAAGTATCCAAACAATCTAGAATATTGAATTTATAGTGACTTAAATCATGGACCCCGTGGGGAAGGACTGGAATGCAGATCAGACAATTACAACTTACACCATAAACTTCATGGTGGACAACAATCAAAAGATTTATTTTCGGAGCTTCAAATGAACTACAGTTGGATTAATTTGTCCTAATGTTGTATGACTAGTTTAGATCCATTTTCTTATAGTGTTTCGGGTAATTTGTGCATTTTCACGCAGGTTATTAAGAAATGAATTTATAATTTTTATCAAGAGGGGAAAGGGGGCTTTTGAATGAGGAAAACTATTCAAACTTTTAAACTGCAATATTCCATCTAATAAAGCTCAACATTTTAGACCACCAATACCACATCAAACAACCAAAGCCACCCCACCCCCAAAAAAAAACCTAGTAAAGTCCCCAGGTACTGCACGGAAGCACAAGATTAGCACATCTCAGGCTTTTGTACCTGAATTCAGAGATAAGCCAAGATAATCCTACAAGAGTTCTACAATATTAGACGCAACTACTACTTTGGGGTTTAGCTACACCGACTCAGCATCTAACATCAGAATAATACTGTGTAGCGGAACTATGAACTGCATATGGATTACGAACTCAGATAAGTTCAGAACTTTTCGCTCATAATACTGACAGAAGCAAAAGAAAAAAGGAAAAGTAAAATAAATGAAAAGAATCACAATAGATTCTATTACCTGCTTGATTTTTTCCCAATATGATAAACGAACTTCCCTTTCCAAAACCTCTTGAACAAACACACGTTGAGGGGCCCATTTAGGAAGTTCCAAGGCATAAGCCCATTCTTCCCATGGCCAAATGAACTGAAAATTAGATCTGCAATTCAAAAAAAATAATAATAATAATAAAACAAACTGAGGTGAGATCATAATGCATGTTTCACTTTAGCATACACGAAATGCTTATTAAGTAACCAGTTGTGGAGTCCCAAGATACAAGGATGACAACAAACAAGACGTCCACAAGAGTCCACTGAAACAGTAACACCAAGTACAGTACAGTTTTGCAATGCGCAAGGTGCAATATGCAACAATGGACAAGACTTCAAAGAAAACCTAAAATGCAAATGTATACTTTCAGAATAAATACATTACAATCAGAAGCAACAGAAAAGAACTCTCATTGGAAGGTTGCCAGATAGAGAAATGTAATTGTATTTAGTGATATCAAATTCATTAACAGTTTAACACTCAACAGAGATCAAGAGTTTCGATAATCCTTTATCAGCAAGCTGCTAATGATTCTATGAAGCTTAGATGTCTGTTACGTATTTGATTAGTTCGGACATGCCTAAAACAATCTCAAAAGCTGCATATTTCAGGGATAAGCACCATAATACACTTAGAGTTGGTCTACAATTCCATGGATAGAAAAGAACAGGCATTTCTATGAGATATAATTTTAGGCCATTTGAATCCAATCCAACAGTGAATTGGTATGGTGTATTCACTTACAGATGGTGAGAAAACCAAAGGATGAGTCGTGTTCGGCACTCCATGTCTAAATCAGCAATTCTATCAAATAGTGCACGAACAGCTCCAGCTACAACTGGCGGAAAGGCACCTGGGAGAGCCTGAAATGAAGTCAAGCAATTAGAAAGCTGACAGTTGCTTCATAGCCTAATAATTACAACTGCTATGACCAGTTTAAAGAAAAAAGGAACAATAAAGCTATACCTTGCATAGGTCCATAATAACCAATGTATAATACATTGGCTTAAATGGAGGTTGCGGCAATAAGAGAATCTGCACATCACAAAGGAAACTGATGACTCATAACCCTAGGAAACAATAATAAAATGATTTAACATTTATGGTGTTCAAATTTAAAAGGCCAATCCCTTCCTCAATTCATCACTCTCACAAATAGCCAACCTAGAGCTATAGCATATTGAAAAAAAACGCAAAAAAAATTCCCCTCAAATCTAACATACAGTCTTTACTTCATCTTAATTTTAGCTAAATTAATGAATGAGTAAAACAATAATCCTGATAACTGGAAAACACTCGAAACAGAAATCAGGGTTTATGTTTCAGTACTTGCTAGTGGAGTGGAATAGCCTAGATCGCTTTTAAGAAATATTTAAGCTAAATCCTACTATAATATATCTCAATGCGTAGGACTCTATGTGGACAGTTCATGTCTCTATTCCCAATCAGCTATGTAGAATGGCTGTGAAATCCATAGGACCTCTCGTCAAGCAATGAAAGGAATCTTGTCTTTGAATACACTATAAAGGACAAGGAGACAAAACTGCCACATCCTATAAACATTACTGCATTTTTTAATGTCACAATCAAACAATTATTGCAATATTCAGTTTCACAATGCTGCAAACTTTTTGTGTCCAGTACATTTGAAGTAAGAGCTTTGACTGGAGAGATGATTCAAGTCTACAAAATACCAATTATAACTTGAGCTAAATCTAAAACATTTTATTGAAACAAAGAAAATCATTTTCTGTGTACCTGTGAAAATATGGTTTCAGCCATAAGATACTCGTAACGGAAGGGAACAGGCAAGCCAACCATAGAAGCAGCACATTCCTTTCGACTAGCTTTGCATGAAACAAAAACCAAAGAATAAGTAGGATTGAAGTCACACAAACCATATACAATAATTTCATGGCCATCCCAGTTTTAATGGTTGTATATATATCCGGTCACAGGTGATAGTCTGTCAAACAGAAATAAGTAGTGAAGTACAATTCCAAAGTAAAATCATAAATCCTCATATCCCAATGCCTAAACCCCATACAAAGAGAAACAATCACCACTAAACCAAAAGACTGTTGGCAGGCTAGAATATCTATAATCTTGGTTATATAAACTTTTAGCACAGAAACAAAATATTGTGAGATGACTAATAGGCATAAAAGTGAAAAAAATATTGGCAGACTGTTCGGGTAGAAAATCATCAGCCACCAAATTCTACCTCTGCTAAGAGAGGTCCCATGCCCCAGCCACAGACATACAAAAACTGAGGAAAGATTAAGTGAGCTCCCAATATGTATCTGATTATGCACTTGCTATGATTTTGATTGATTAATCTTCACAGCCTAGATATATTGAAAAAATAACAAATCTCATTCTTTGTTCTAATTGATAAATCTGAAGTTACAATTACATTATCCAGCATTTCAGAAAAAATTAAATAATACATAAATTTACAAAAGCTAATGACTGAATGCATCTACTAACCAGCCATTTAAGAAGAAAAGCACATCCAACAAATACTCTTCCACAATAAAACGATCAATAGGTTGTAAATCCTGGTACAAGCAAAAAAGAAGGGAGAATGAGAGATAATGAAAGAAAGGAACCATATGCACAAGATTTCAGTGTATACTGTAGTAAACCTGTACCTCCATCTTACTAGAAGGAAAGATATTAAGTCTCCGCAAACGCTGAGGATATCTTGTCTCAGCTTCATGCTTTTGTTTCCCATAGGTAATCCCCGTGACATTAGCCGGAGGACTAGATTGTTCGGGACATATTAAAGGACTGAAATCATGAGACTTGCCCGCCACTAATTGTGGCTCAAACGAGAGATGTGGTCTAGGAACTGTTGAAGGAACAGCAAATATATGGGACTTTAGATGAAATATATACATAGCTTCTATTGTTGAATGGAATTCCACAAAAGATTGGTTATATTGGTTTCAGACACCAATCTCTACTTGGCTAGTGTCTGGGCAACTTCTTTAAGACTGCGCAAATGATTGGTCAGCCAAAAAGCTTTTCTCAGCCAATTTTGAGGATAAATTTTATCCGGGAGTCGACACAACATCATTCTAACACTTGACATATGATCTTTGAGAGATAATGCTAAGCAAAAAGTTGCAAAAATGCCCATGTCAGCTTACATAAACTGGGAATACTAAAGATGGCTCTACAAGAAAGTTTTCCTTTTTCTGGAAAGTTACCATATTATAATGAAACACGAGAATAGAGATAGGACCTTTAAGAAAGTCTACTTTTGAAAAATATGTATTGGTGAGATAAACATGGTAAAATAATCATAGCAATATGAAAACAAAGGTGCAAGTTAATCATACCACTGTCCAGTTTCCACCCCTTGCTTGAAAGATCCTGAACCCAGCTCCACAGGTCCTCCAAGATATCCTTAAACATTCATCATCAAGAAATGTCAGCAAATGGAAGAACAGCAGAAACTATTTTCAAGACCCTAACACTAAGGAATATATAAGACTTACTTTTTCACTGTCAGAATGAATTGTTTCATCAATATACTTGAACACAGAGCAACCCGTATCAGATACATGTTTTCTTATACTCATGTAAGCTTGGATACCCACCATAACCCTGTCAATCTCCTCAGGAACTTGCTGGCAATCAAAAGAAATAAATGATCATTCGAATACTTCAAGACAAAAGAAAACTATTATACAAACCACAGAAATAGGAGAGAGTATCAAAATTACTCATGCTACAGGTAACACAACCTCAAAAATCAAAGGCAATGCCTAACCTGTTTATAAACTAGACAGCTAAGTTTCAATAACATCACTTTCGAAAAGGAAAATTGCAAAACAGAAGAGAAACCCAAATGCTTGCAAGAACTAAAAGCTCAAAGGCTTCATAACTCTTGCTGGCAATCATTTCGTGATTAGTTTCCAGTTAAAAGGGTAACTTTGAGAGTAAAAACTAGCTTATCGATCACTGTATTTTACAATAAAATTGATGGAAGCAAGCATCTTTGTAGAAATTCACAGAAAAGATTGCACGCATACAAACATCCCACAATATATATCACTTCAAAATATTCCCCCCGGATTCAATGCATATAATTTTGGGTTCAGCTTAAAGTTTGTACAATTTCTTTTTAACATGCTTTACTAATTAACAACATATCTCGTAAAATTTACATGAGAGCGCACATTTTGAGGCAACCATGGTGGTTAATTTTTTAACCAAATTGTCAATACGTCTGTCGACTAAAAAAATACAGAATCGATTTCATTCTGCAATCTGCATTACTTTATTATTTACAGTAGAGTAGTGTAACAAATTGAACTTAAGCATTCGAAATTCTAGCAAGTGTGATAACATTAAAAAATGGAGTACATGATAATTAAGAACTCCAGTTAATTTCACTATTTGAAATTTATTTACTACTACAAAAGAACATATCCGACCAAACAGGGCCTATTAGGATATTGGGTACAGCCAAACTATTAGGTTACCATTCAATAACATACAGATAAGTATCAAAGAAGAACAAAGTGAAAGTTTACCTCAGCGAGTTCTGCTCCACCCCATGGCAGACATGATAAGATACAAGTAATATAAAAGTCAGCACATGCTTGCCAAGCGGGATTTCCCTTATCCTCGTCCACAGTCGTTGCTGCTGATGACAACAATGTCTCAAACAGAATCACCAAGGAACTCGGTTGGAGAACTTTGCTGCACATCTGCATTGCACATGCCAATCAAGTGTAAAACCTCTGTTCTTTCAGAAAGCCTCACTTCTATAATGGAATGGGCCCAGTTGCATGATGTGCATAAAGTGCTCGGTGTTGGGCTGTCAAACAAAAATTATTGGAAACTGACACACACAGCCCACTTAATTATTGGTGTCACTTGCAATGGTTTCAAAGTGAGCACTGTAGAATAATGGATCCTACAATCAAGCACTGGATCTTATCAGCCAACAAGGCAAGAGGTGTATATGCATAAGCAAGCCTAGATGGAGGCAAGAAGAAGTATTCATATATGACAGTACAGCTGATTCACGGTATAGTTGATTTTGCTCATCTAGTTACTTTGACAAAAGGATTATTGGTGTAGTACATAATATTTAATGCAGAGGTGCTACATAACAATCAGATTACATACACGGGACAAGCCACTTTTTATTACTTGGAAGTATCTAAGCCACTACAGCTGACTAACACCAGTCACTCGGAAATTTGACTGAGAAAACATGCTTAGAACTTGCAAATAGCATTACCAAAGTAACGCATCTGGTCGTCCATGACTTTGTCCTTACACAAGGTTGCTCGTTCAACTATACGCACCAACGCAGGTATTATTCATTACTCCCTCCGTCCCGCTAAAAAATGTAACTATTCCTTTTTTGGACGTCCCACTAATTTAGGCCGCCACTTCCTAAAATAGTCTAAAAGTGAAACCTACTAACCCCACGATCTTATACTTTTTTCATCCTTTATCATTTCTCTCTCTTATTTTAACACAGAATCTCACGAGAGACGGTCTCTGATAACTTATCTAGTGACGGCCAACCATGTTATTAATTAAAATGTCAGTTGTTAACGAAATAAGTCTTCTTGTAATGTGAAAAAACACCAATGTTAAGAACATAAGTATTTTGATTAATAAGATCGATGATTTTCTTGACAATATAGGTTCATCTCTAGATAAATTATCTAAAGACCGTCTCTCAGGAGACTTACTCCAACGCCGAAAAGAACGTGGCCTAACGAACCAGGACGGAGAGAGTACATATTATCTCCGGTAATGTCAATCACATTGTATAATGCTATGCAGTAGCACAGAGGATGAAGAACGTAATGTACAAATAATAGATAGACTTATACCAACGAAAGGTCCAAAAGAAAAAAGGGGAAAACTGATAATGCAAAAATGTTAGCTACACACATACCAAAACGGTCAGAAATCGCATGAGTACACTGATCCTGTTGCAGTTTCCACTATCTAAAGCACCCTGAATACAAACAGAATATAGTCGATCAGACCACATAAGAATTGTCAGCAAATTAAAGAAACCAGCCACAGTATCAATATGATTAAGGACAATAGACAACAGGAGTGACGAGCTATATCCAGATATAAGAGCATATAAAAGAACAATTGCACTACGAATGTTGTTTCCCTTTCAACCAGAGGCGACGAATTTTAAATGACCCTGTTAGGCAAACATGAATCCTGGGCACATTTTCAGAAGATACCAAATACAAAAGATCAACAAACATATGCATAATCTTCTGAAAGATCAACAGGGAATCCAAGCATATACATTTAAATGAGCTAGTGTGCAACCAGCCATGTGTGCATGCATGCTCAACATACACACACGAACATGCACAAGGAGCACTGCTGGGCAATTTATCCCTGAAGATGTTTTATCTAATTACCTGCAAGCTAGTATGGGTTTCCTCTACAATTTTCCGAACAAAATCTTCATCTTCCAAGTTTAGAAGGCCAACCTAGATTTAGCACAGGAGTTTCATCACAGAAGAGCATAAGAAATCAACATGTTAAAAAAAGACAACCAACTTGTAATATAAAGACATTGTATGCTACTTCAATACAAAAATACGGGTATTTAATTTCATAAGTCAACTAAATGACCAAATCTGCATATGAAATCAAATAGTTGAAAAAATATTCGTTCTGAGAGTGGTAAAACGTGACATCTCACATTGTTTCATTTACATGTAGCTTTTAGCAAGATGTGAAGATTTTTATCATCTAATGCCCTGACTAGTATCAAAGTCCAGATTTGCATTGATCAGTCCGCAATCCAATGAAGATCAGTTGAACAAGGCTCGGTTATCAGTTCAGTGAGCCACTTAAAAGCATAACTGGCAACTGATATTAAAAAGGATAACTGTTTATCTTCCTTTTTGTTTATAGTATTGGGTAACTAAAGTCTGGTGAAGAGCAACTAGCACTACTAAGTTACACAAACTGAAGGTATTGCACATTAGAAATCAACAGGACATGAATTTCTGGCCTTAAGACACTAACATGTTAGCATTATTGAAATTTCACATTGAAACCAAGAGATTTACAGTCAAAACATGAAAGTAAAAACTTAGTTTCTGCTTAAGATTGAGAGATCATTCATTCAGCCACCTACTTACAACTGTCAATAATCAAATAATACTTCTCCAGACTTCTAATAATATCGATCTTTTTCTCTGCATTCCATTACTTAACCTACCACCACACCAGTCAAGTTTTTCCGTTTCCAAAAAATCTCTCTATTGAATCAGCAACAAATTCTACTTTACTGATTTATTCTAATGAAAGTCAGTAGTACATTTCATAATAAAGGAAAATAGATAAGAGCTAATATAAACCTAAATCTAATAAACAGGAAAAATTAAGACAGTGAATGGTACTCATACCAGTGTCCCATAGAGAGGTATCTTGTGAGGCAACTGCTCGGCACATTCTAGAAGGAACTGCGGGTAAACATATAGCACATAAATTATACAAAATGAACAAATTAGTAACAGAGTGAAAAAATGTTAGGGTGGAAGAAACGAAATGACATACGGATAGAATATCATCGGAAGAATGGAGGAGCTCACGGCGAACCACACCAAAACAAGTCTCCTGCAAATTCAGAAACCCTATCAGTTCAAAGGTTAGCTAGGAATTGGGGATTGGGCGGGAAACTAGAGAATGGAAAAATCACTAGATGATCTTTGTAGTCGGCATTGCCACCGTATTCCGGCGATTTCTCTCCGATTCGGAGTAATAAACTCCGCCAGCTACTCATGTGAAAAAGTGAATCTCTCTGAAATTGGGAGATTTAGGGTTTATGTGATGGGAGATAAAAGTGGAGAAACAAGGGTTTAACTGAACGGAGACACAAATAAAGGTGAACTGCTTCAGATTCAGGGCTTATGATTTACAGTAGTCTACTATGTTGTTTCACTTTATCGGTTTGGGTCCCTAAGTTTTTACTTGTTTAATTTTCACACCCTAATGTGTTAGAAATTCTAGTTTTAGTAGTGTATAGGATAATTGCAATTATCCACCCGGCCAGTAAGTTTTCATTGAGCTAGCCGGCCACTTGGAATGCGGATTTACTTTTGTTGTATCTATTGCTTAGAATATTGTAGTTGGTAGGCTTTCTAAAAGTTCTTATTACAAAAAAATAGCTTA
>JAYMSR010000993.1:0-11504 GCA_036897825.1 Plantago rigida | reverse complement strand
TCTTATCTTCGAATATTGTGCACTGGAACTAACAATATTTTCATTAGCATCCCACATACCACCCTCCTTAAGATACGCCAAGTATCTGGAGAACTCTGGCTTTGCAGTCGCCTTCTTCTTTCGCCTCGTCTCAAAAATACTGAAAAACGGATGTATCTTGCTGCCTTTCTTCACCTCTTCAGGCGAAGTTAATAACCTTTTGGATGATGAGCCGATGAGCTTGGCAGGCAAGCTTTTCGCTCGGCGTAGATAAGGGGCGAAGTAGCTTGCCCTTGAGGGCTCGTCGTGGCCTAATTGCTCATAACCGCACCGACTCCTATTTTTGGTGGTTAGAGCTCTAAACATGGTGGTGAAGCAACACAAAATGGATGGAATTATGAGAAGAGGGAGGTTGGTGAAGATGCTATATTGGTTGTGCTTAATATTGTGTTAACAAAGAGACGAAGTTGAGCAAGTTAAAAGTTAAAAATGACACTATCTGCCTATCTGCAACCAACTAATAATTATAGATATATTATTAATCTATAAGGTAGTTTTACAAAGTTAATTAGTAAACATGTAATTCACATTTGGATTGCATTTGCTCCGTTAGTGTTACGATTATGATTGTTAAAAGTAATAATATAACCAAATAGTAGTCGCGTGGAGATACTGCTATTTTTACTCCATCATCATATTATCCACCAAAGTACAATTCTACTCAAAACTGTGAAGTCATTCTGCCGATTCTATAACTCTATGTGTTTAAAAATGAATAATCAATCGAAATCCGACCGTATAAGTTAACATGGTTACTCGTAGGCTGCTCTCCGAGTCATGATCCATACAAACCAACACATCATTTTGAGTGCATATTGTTCACACTCGTGCATATAGTTACGAGAAAATTCATGTGAAAATTACTTCAAAGCAATCTTTATAACGAAGTTACTATGAGTTAAAATGCACAACCGTCCGTTTCTGTTTTCCGTATCAATATTGAAGAACATTAGTAAATATTTGACAATGAAAACACATTTTTAATTTGAAATCTCAATTTTGCTAATAGTAATTTGTGCCAGGGTGACCTGGATATGAGGTAAGTACCTGTAATTATTTTCCTTGAACCTAATCTGCAAGCAGTTGCGGTTGTTGGAGCTGTGATGGAGAAAATTCTGAAAAAGGAATTAAAGGTGCAATGCAAGTTGATCTTCTTTATTGACTTGTTAGTGCATGAATCAACGAAGAGAAGAAAATATGAGGGACCTGGTGTGACTTCAATGATGCTTCACATGATTAATTTGTGATGTACTACCAAGATATTAAGGAGGAGTTGTTAAAAGATTATCCACATGTAATTGGTTGAGTTTTTAATGGAAAATAACAACTGGAAAATAAGCTTATATGGTGGAAAGAATTTGAAAAAATCAGGACGTTGTTGGTCCAGGGCGATGGAGCAGGCTAGGTTAACCAAAAGATAATGATAAGTTCAAGTTCAAGAACATGTCCATGTATTTTCAGGGTAACGATGGGTAGAAAAAATGCCTATTTAATCCTATCTTCCATCTATTTACTTTTTTACATCTTTAAAAACATTAATGAAAGTCAAATGTAAAGAACTTACTGGGAGTAACTCCACAAGTGATTCTTAGAGCGAGCAATATGGATTTTTTGCCTTTTGTTGAATTTTTTTCATGAGCCAGTAGTTAATTTGATAAACCAATAATTATTTCATGTGTTTGAGAAAATTTCTAAAATACATCCACATGTTAAATTTAGGATAAAATCATGAAATATGGAAATAAAATGCAAAATATCAAAAACCTTATGACTATGTTGGGCCAAATAAATTTTTAACCGGTGGGAGTTTACACGAAAGAACGATAAGCCTTAGAATAATTAAAATGTATAGGTATGACATTTCACCATTGACCCAAAAAATACAAACAAAGGTGCACTTTTGTATGTACTAAAAAGGAAATGGAAACATAGATATTCAATAAGTAGTTCTCCAATTGTAGGGACTCGTATTTCTCACTTATAGTAAGGACCTCGAATAGTGTTAAGAGATGAATTATGATAGATTATAGAGAAAATTTAAGACCATGTTGCAGTAGTATCTAACTATCTAAGATTGAATGGTACGTAGTTCACGTGCAATCCCACTGCTAGTAAACATATAACTCAATGTGCTCAAAACATATCAACTTTAAATGTCAAGTACGATCAATTTCCACGACTATTCATTGCTATCAAAATTTCCACCTAAATTTATAAGTTCACTTGCCTATCAGAATTATAACATAGAGAACGGTGAGTACTCCAACACGTGCAAATACCCAACAAACATTTCAGACAAGGAGATTTCACGTTTGACATATAAACGGACCCATATTCATCTAAATCCGTATCATTCAATCAATTTCAATATACTTGAAACAAAGTAAACAAATTGTCTATAAGCATGGGAAGCTTAGCACCATCACCACTCACCACAGTATGCGTCACTGGAGCCGGAGGCTTCATCGGTTCGTGGCTTGTCATGAAGCTGCAAGAACGTTGCTATATCGTTCGTGCAACTGTCCGTGATCCTGGTACAAAATCTTGCACTCGCAATTGACATTTAAAAATTTCCTCACCTGAAGAATCATACTAACAAGTCTTGTTGTGTAGAGAAGGTGATGAAGGTGAAACATCTAACTGAATTGCCAAAGGCGGATACTAACTTGACATTGGTGAAAGCGGACATGACAGTAGAAGGGAGTTTTGATGAAGCCATACAAGGTTGTGAAGCAGTCTTTCACTTGGCCACTCCTATGGAATTTGATTCCTTGGATCTTGAGGTACTTTTTTCCACTACTTAGCTTCTAACTTGGGATAATTTGTGGTCGACGGAGAGTCTAAACAGTCAAATGAGTATAGAATAGCAGGACGAGAAGAGTATTACTACGATAATCCTACTGACATGGCTTGGTAATATATGGCAGAATGAAGTCATCAAACCAACGATTGAGGGCGGGAAGAGCATCATGAGATCATGTGTGAAGGCAAAAACAGTCAAGAAATTTATCTTCACAACGTCTGCTGGGACTTTGAATGTTGAAGAACACCAGAAACCAGTCTATGATGAATCCTGTTACAGTGATCTGGAGTTCATTTACTCCAAGAAGATGACTGGATGGGTCAGTTCATCTTTACTTGTAAACTTCTAAAGGAGTTATCTTAGAATGCTGTTAAAAATGATTCTATTTTCTGTGCAGAGTCTGCAGACATACTTTGTGTCTAAAATACTGGCTGAGAAAGCAATGTTGGAAGTGGCCACAGAGAATGATATAGACTTCATTATCATCATACCACCTGTGGTTGTTGGTCCATTCATCACCTCCACATTCCCACCTAGCCTAATCACTGCTCTTTCGCCCATCACCGGTACTATATACTTCCATGTTTTCAACATAATGACGCGTAACAGCTGCTGCGATCAACCTAATTGTTCCTGTGCAATTTGACTAGGGAATGAGGCTCACTACTCAATCATGAAGCAGGGCCAATTTGTGCATATAGACGACATATCCGAAGCTCATATATTCCTCTACGAGCATCATCCCAATGGAGAACAGGGAAGATACATTTGCTCCTCTGATGATGCTACCATTTATGGTATAGCAAAATTGATCCGAGAAAAATGGCCTGAGTATTATATACCCGAAGAGTAAGCCTTCTGTTTTCTCATCTATAGCAACCGGTGCAGATCGTTTAACCCACAAGCATGACATATTCTCAGTTGATAAATACACAATCATCACACATGAACATAATAAATCCTACATGACTCAAGATGTTGCATTCGAATAAATACTGCACATAATGAATTCATAGCTGAATAGGACCAATGTTGTTGTAATCAACAGATTTGAGGGCATCGGCAAGGATATAAACGTGGTGAGATTCTGCTCCGACAAATTGACAGGATTGGGCTTCAAATTCAAGTACGGCTTGGAGGAAATGTTTAGAGGAACCATTGAGACTTGCCAGGAGAAAGGAATGTTTCCATATTCCACTCAAAAACATAGCAATGGAGAGAGTAACGGATTCACACCAGACACCAAAAACAAGCAGAAGTCTCTTGGTCAAGAACAAGAGTCAATTCTCACATCAGATGAGAAACATAAGAAAGGAGAGAATGCCCTGCTCTTGGACATTGAAGAAAAGCATACTAATGAAAAATTCTAGAATTTGTTGCAAGAGGTTTTCATCTATTAAGGCCATTTAAGCTTTGTTGTACCAAAGAAATTCAAATTTCAAATAATTGTAATGTTTTAATAAGGCTCCGCCAGAATGAGTTATAACAGTGACAGCTGAACTCGGTACAAATTTCTAACTTCCAAGTAGAGAGAACAGACTGTTGTTTACTGATAGACTTTCTACAAATTTCTAAGAGCAAATTTACATAAAGAATCAGAAGTAAGAATTTAACTGCAATGGAATGATAAATAAGGAATTTACTTGATGCAGCCAGATTTTCCTACACAAACTGTACAGTGAGTGAAAAATGCCTCAAGTCACCGCTCCTCAGAGTTGAACTTGTTCCAAGCCTCCTACATTACGGGGAACATGCACATCAAAGATGATAGAAAAGGCAAGAGAGCACAGGACCAGAATATTATTGTTATGGAACGGAGCAAATGTTAAGGTGCTGCTAATATAAGAAAGAAAAGCACCACAAGGTTCAATTAAATGCAACACAAATATGAATGGGTTCATCAAGTTACAACACAATCTAATCAGAAAGAAATACAATATGCATAAAACATTCTGGTTTTTCTAATCTCACACACACACACACACACACATAAAACCAGCAGCAGTACCAGTACAATGGAGCACACACGAAATGAGACCTTGGGCTACAAATTACAAATTCTCTTGGAATAGGGCAAAGTTAAACATCTTATACTCTCCAAGAATGAAGAATAAACAGGGTGGTCTTAAGCAATGTCGTCAAGAATCTAACTCCTCAGGCAATGATGTTGATACTCCTAGGCAATGGAGAACTTTAAAGTCTAAGCTCATCAATTTTAACTTTCATAACAAAACCACATCCTTTGGAAAAGTTCTATATATCTCGGCAAAGGAAAATTATATATTTAGGCAAAGCACATGATAATGGGAATTCCCCAAAAGTTTCAAGCCTATTTTCCCAAACATCAAACAAATTTTTCACTCATATAAAGACAAGCTTTCAGCATTTCCAACATTATTCTGTTAAGAGCTAGTTCAAGAGATTCATATACAACTAGACATTGATGGTTAAGCACTAATGTCATAGCATCGTTTAAGGGCCAGTTTGATAGTGCACTCAAACATCGAAATACCACGAGTCAACTAATTTTATGACCATTGAAAATAAGAAAAGATATGAAATAACTTGGCATTACACCAACCTTAAGAAGATCAAAAACCTTCTCACATATGTACTTTTGCTGAAGTGTTGCACCACGTTGTTGTAATTTGTCAGGGTGCACAAAAAGGGTCGCTTTCCCGTAAGCTTTTTTCACAGCCACCGTAGTTATAACTTCAGTTAATGGAACTGGCTGCCAACCGCTGTTTGATCCGAGTATCTGAGGAAATATTATACACAAGTTACAAAGTCCAAATCTATTAGATATTTCTTCAAGTGTTAACTTCTCTTTTCCAAGATGAAATGTCCTCAAAAAATTATAACCGATGACATGCAAAAGGAGTAAAATACATGCCACATTAATGACAAATTAGGACTGTAGATTGTGATGCCACAGAAAATGCATGCCGGCTAAAAGATACATATTGCAGTGTATGCATATGATAGGACAACACATACATATTGCAGTGTAGAAAGCAGTGCTCGAAGATTTCCTTCTTTTCCTCGTGACCACCTCTTCACTTCAGCATCAAGAGTTTCCGCAATTCTCTGCAGGAAAGTTTCAATAATAAATTCCCAACCTCAGATGAAAAATAAGAATCTCACTCAAAGAAACAAGTATGTACATTCTTCTCCTCTCTTTCCTTTTGGCCGAAAATATCGCGCTTAGTTTTCTCAGCCAGGGCGTTTGCCTGAAATCATGCCAAAATATATCAAATAATGTCAACATCTTAATATAGGGAAATAAGGGGGAGAAAAAAAAAGAAAGAAACGAAGGTACATACTGCTCGCTCAGCTGTTCTTCTGTACCTCTCCAACCGAGCTTTATGTCTCTGCGGTGATTCGCCTTCAGCGCCTACAAAATTAGATATTCTCTAAGAAACCATGACATTTGTCTTCTTTAAATTTGATTGCTTTCGTAAAGACGAGTATATTATTAAAATTCCAGCTATAAGTGGACAGCAATATAGCAGTCCAGGGACATAATGAATTTGCCAAATAATCATTATTCAGCTAATCATGAATTACATACCAGCATTAGCTTGGAGAGTTGAATGTCTCAACCCACTTGAGGTTCCTCTATCCTGAAAGTGAATGTCCTGAAAATACAGCAAAATATCTCATCAAATCTCAAGCAAAATGGTTTTACACGAGTAAAAACAAGGAAGCATACTCACAGATGACATAGAGCTTTGTTTCATATCAGAAGATCCAGAGGAAACAGAAAACTTCCCAGAGGCAGATCTTTCTATGTGTTCAAATGCAGCCCTTTCAGCCATTGATTTTTCCATAGCTCTCTGTCTAGTCTCTCTCTCCTTAGTAGCATACTCAGCCCTTTGCCTGGCCTCCAACGATGCCCTCTCCAGTCTCTCTCTAGCCTGTGCCATAGCTCTTTGTCTTACTTCAGCAGTAGCTCTTGCCACAGCAGCTCTCTCTAGCCTGTTATCTTCAGCAGAATTTATCTTGCCAATCTCATGGCTGTTACCAATTGGCGATGCAGTCTTCTCCGGGAGAGTACATGCAGACTCCCTCCTAATGCACCCATATTTGAATCTTTCAATTGCTTGGGTGAAGAAAACAACTTTGATCTCTTCCTGGTGCTAGAATTTTCAGCTTGCAACTCATTTTTTTTCATGCCAACACTGTTGAAGTTGCTTTTTACAAGGTGGTCCTCTGTTTCAGCCCCACAATATGCTCGTTCCTGACTTTTTTCTGTTATATGAGAAGTATCATCCCTTGAACTAAACTTAGTTGCAGTCTCTTCTTCAAACTTGTGTTCTTGATCAGGTATCTTCATATTATCCCCTTTTACAGAAGCATTAATCTCGTGGTCCCAATGTATTCGCACATCATTTCCATCCAACTCAATGAGCTCATCTTCATCAGCCTCTTCACTCAGCTTTTCCGAACCAGTATCACCACTCAAGGACTTACCCGGTTCAGTATCAGACTTACTGTCTCTCAAATCACTGTCTGTTTCTAATATAGCATATCCAGTTCTCTCTTTTCTTATCACTGACTCAGACACCACATGTTGTCCTTTGTCATTTTCAGCCTGTTCAGAAGCAATTATAAATGTCAAATCATTTGAGATCTCTTCAACACTGCTCACCTTGTCTTTGTCAGCAAAAAGAGTAAATTTTTCGTCCCCATTGCATTCATGCAAAACAGCTACACATGCTTCCTTGCCGCTATCTCCATTTTCCTTAGCATCTTTGACCAACTGCTCATTCTCTACCAGCATATGAGACTCTACTAATTTGTTTTGATTTCCTAACCAAGAAGCTCCATTTTGTTGCTTTTCAGTAGCTTCCTGTTCATTTCTCTCATTTACTCTTTCACTGATTCCTTCTCGCCCCACATTATGTAATCTTTGCTGATACTGTTCACTCAGAATACTTTTCTCATGTTATCCATTGTTCATCTTTCTTGTTTGAGCGTCTCTGGACCTATTGATCTCGGAAGATGCATTTGAACTGTAATTTTGTGTTACATCTTTTTGAATGCAATCAACTTCTACTCCACCATGTTCAGACAAATCAAGGTCTATATATGGCATTACACCTTCTCCAGCTTGCTGGTCATGCTCTGAAAACTCCTTTCTGCCACCCGACAGCATCTCTGTTTCTTCGCTCTGGTGCTTGTTGCTCCCATAATAACCTTCTCCCGTCATTTCGAATTGATTCCTCTTCCCATCCCATCTAGCAGCATCCTCTGTGACTATTAGTGTATCACCGTCTTCCTTCTGACTAAAAGCTTTTGACTCTGTTGTCTTTGAGTTCCTACAAGCTTCTGGGTTTTGAAATTGCATTGGAACATTTATATTGGATTCCGCGACCACCTCAATATGCTCTACAGATATATCTTTTTCAATCACCTCAAAATATTCTGTTTCTTTCCTCCATGCAACAGGACATTGAGGTATAGCAGTAAAAGGCTGGTGAAATTGCACTCCTCCGCGCACTGGAAATTCTTCTTTTCTGTCCTTTGCAGAAGGTGGTGAAGTTGTGGGATGTTTTCTATGTGGCTGAAGCATTTTTTTACCCTGAAAGCTGTCGTACTCACCAGCTGTCTGGTGCACTTGCTCCTCTTTTTCCATAGCATCTTCCAAATGCCATTTGCTATCATCCCATGAGTCCACTCGTTCTACTGATCCTTTAGTGCTGACACGCTTCACGTTGAAATTTTTACTTTCATTTCTGATAGCCTCGATCGATGGGATTGCATCTACATCCACGTCAAAAGAAGCCGTGGAACCATCCACCACTCTGTCAGACCCATAACTTTTAGAGACCTTGTGTAATGAATTTAATCGTGGACGTTCTTCCTTTTTATCAACTATTGCAGGCGGTGGCCTGGAAGGTGGTGGCAGTCTAGAGGGCCTAGTACGAAGACTGATATCAGAAACCGACACGAATGGTCTTTCCAGCGAGAAAGTATCACTTTCATGTTCCTCAGAATGACTATAGTCACTTTTACGTGTGTAAGAGCCACTTTCTGAAGGGTTAGACAGATTCTTATGTTTAACGTCATCAGTCACAGGCTCAGTACAGCACTCAAACTCCCCATCCCCAGAAACAGGAGCTTCAAAGTGAGAAGCAGTGTGTTCAGGACCAGCACCAAACTTAATCCCATGACTGACCTCAGCAAACACTTGGTCCATGACTCTCCGGCCAGATTTGCTGTAAGACACATTTAATTGCGTCTTGCATTGAGAATCAGCACCGGCATCCGATAACCTGCAACTCGTCTCCGATCCAGCCAAAGGATCTAATTCATCCGAGAGAGTTCCACTTTTTGCTGGACTCCTGAGGATTTCGCAGTCAGAAAAAATCACTAAATCACTAATAAAATTTCAACAGAACAAATCAAAAGCGAACACAACCACCCTCAACATATACACCTACGAAAACAGAAAGAAAGAACGAAACACGTTGATAAACTAGCTCTAAGTGTGAAGAATCTGAGCCCATCTGAGACCAGAGATGACAACTTAAAAATAGTCCCACTCCTTTATGCCATAGCCAAGGTAAAAAAGAAACAAGAAGTTAAAAGGGCTAAATCCAGTACAAGATTCCTTAATCACATAAGGTACAACTCTTGGTGCAAGTCTCTGTCAATCATAAATGCTGAATGTTATTCAGTGATCCAACAAGCCAGTCCTACACAACACTTGAGGACCATTTCGTACCACCAAAACCTCTCTCTATCCCTAGAAATAATGAATTTAGTCCAACGCAAGCTAACTAGAACAATTTCATCACAAACGAGACAGGTAATCACATCATACCAAACAGTAAAATAATCTTCCCTTCAAATTAACTAAAAAAAGTACAAAAAAAAAAAGGCAAATAGAGGTTTTAAAAAAAGAGAAGGAAATGCAGAATGTATGTGTAGATATACCAGGACTCATTGGAAGAGCATAACCAGCACTGGACTGGCCAACAACATCCTCAAACGACGCCGTGTAATCGAACCCCTTACACTCACCGAAAACCTCCCCGTAGGTGAAATGGAGGTCGGAATCGTCAGCGGCGATGATCGGAATGTTGATCACTGGTATAGACGAGGAGCGAGAAGAGTGAAATCCTCCGAAAATCTCAGCGTAATCCTCGAGCCTGGGAGCCAATGTAGGCACGCTGAACTTTGGCGCACCGCCGAAAACGTCGTCGTAGACGGACTTGTGAGAGGTGAATGAGGAGCTGTTAAGGTTGGAATTGAAGTTTCGTTTCGGAATAGGAATGTTACTCGCCATTGGAGGAGGAGCTACAGTTTGTGTTTGAGTTTCTGGTTTCTTCACTTTGTTCGAGGCGCTGGGGATTTTTGTGCAGGGAGAGTGAAGGAGATGGAACGGGAGGGAGGGGTAGAATGGGGAATGTCTGTTTGAATTTTGAGAGATGACAAATTTTGGTGCTTTCTTTTGTGCCTTTTTGGTGATGGAAGATGGACCGGGTTTTACGGATTTTGTCATCGTGTGAGTATATGACGTTTCTCTCCTTACTTTCGGATTTAGGTTGGGTCTTTCCTCCGTTACTTTTTTTCTTAATTCTAAAATATACTTTACCTCGCCAACTTTAGAAGTATTTGATTCTGCATACGGAGATTAATGTAGAGCGCGAAAATTAAAATTAATGTATTTAAATTTGTATATGAGATTAATGTGGAGCGGAAAAAGTTAAAGGTGATGTATTTGAATTTGTATGGAAGATTAATGTGGAGCGCGGAAAATTAAAGGTGATATATTTGATTTTGTTTACGAAGAGCGAGAAAGTTTAAAGTTATAAATGTACATGGGCGTAAATTATGTCAAAAATGAAAACAGTATATTTTGTGACGGATATAATGAAATGGAGTATGTGACATTTTATCTAGAACCGAGGAATTAATGTGTGCATATATACTTATCATCAAGTGAATTTTTATATTATTATTTGATTAAAGTAATGTGATTTGATTATAATAAATAAATTTGATAAATGTGAAATTGTTGATCAAGAGGGTTAATTTGAAGAAGTAATATCGTTATGTTTTCATAAAATATGTTGTTGGTGGATTTGATTTCAACTTCTAATCGTTCGCATTTTTGCCTGGTAAAGGAACTTATTGATACTAGACGATTTGTTTGGATTTGGGAGTTCACCCTTTGTAATAATATTGGAGGGATATGTATTCCTCTGAGCGTTTCTTATGAATTATGCAACGTTTTTTAATTTTAATAAAAATTCATTTTTTGCCTTTCCAAATAATAAAAACAAAATTCACTATTACTTAATTCATCAGCTACCATTTAATTCATCACAAAGTGTCCACTTTTATTTTGGCAAACAAACACTTTATAGTATATCCTAACATTTATTTGGATAGATATGTCCGGAATATTTCATTGAAAGATAATTTGATAAATCACTACACATAATTTATTATTAATAAAATAAATTAGTTGATTGTATCTTATATAGTTAAGGGATCATCTAATGTATTAAAGGGATATATGCAATAATTTATGAGTTACAAATTACAAGCTATATTAAAGAGAATCAGCTTTTGTGATTGTTTCTACAAAAAATAGGCAAAATCTTTAAATTAAACTATCACTTTATAAGTTCTCAATTTTCATCACCCA
>JAYMSR010000992.1:0-11505 GCA_036897825.1 Plantago rigida | reverse complement strand
TTCTTCCTCACGATCTCAGTTCGTCATCTTCCTCAAGAAAGAAGACAAAGCTCTCGGTTAGGGTTGCAGATAACACAATTTAGTACTTTTCAATCCAAGCCGTTAAACCATCAATCAGTGGTGAGATCTTGAGATTGGTGATCAAGAATAGATAGTACATTTTATTTTGGTACAATTGTTTTGTATTGTAGCAGAAATCACAACTTGTTTAGCAAGAATACGCCTTGCATGATTCTGTATTTATGGTCCTCCTTGTAACGTTTTGATCAATCAGAAATAACACAAACACTTTCCTGAGCAATATATTTGAGCTATATTTTCTAACAGTTCTCTTGCCAATTCTAGAAAGTACATATACACACTGCTGTTTTATCCAAAGGAACCAAGTTATAGATTCTTATGGCTTGTGGGAAGAAGGGAAGAGAAGAATCACTATATCCTAGAAAGTGTTTAAATTCTGTGAGACTGTATGTGCGTGTGCATCATACTATGCAACATAGCATTACATTAACCAATTAATTGATCACCAAAGCACTATAGTAGTCAATAGTCTTACTTATCTGAAAAGAATAACAAGCAAAGTACAAATACT
Source organism: Plantago rigida (assembly GCA_036897825.1). Taxonomy (NCBI): domain Eukaryota; kingdom Viridiplantae; phylum Streptophyta; class Magnoliopsida; order Lamiales; family Plantaginaceae; genus Plantago; species Plantago rigida. The sequence continues at coordinate 10,913 of JAYMSR010000992.1, read as the reverse complement.
GAACATATCCATAACTTTCACAGAAATTGAACGATCAAATGAATGATGGTAATCATGATTCAGTTATATAACAAATCGCAAGTAGGTATAAAATAGTAATACCTCCTCAGAATTAATAACTCGCCATACACCCGTGCAAAACTCAACAAATATTCGTCCGGAACCAGGATCCGTTCGTGGAGTAGTTACGAACTGCCAGTACCGATTGTGTCTACGGTCCTCTCCGAGAGGCAATGACCTGTATACATACATCTCGTCTGCCTGATGACCAATGAAAGCTTTAAGATCTGACTTTAACTTCTCAGACACACACATAGATTGTTGCAGTAACAAATTTTCAGTACTCAAACAACGTTCTTGCCTAAAATGGTTCTTCTCGTTAATGGTGTCATCACAATACATTTTCCCAGACTGTTGATCATACAACTCCACTAGAGGTGATGAATGTTGCATTTTTGAAGTACTTTCTTCTTTTATTCTACGCTTATCATGTTTTGCCTCAACCCACATTTGCTTCTTTAATGCATTTGCCAATTCCAAACGTTCCTGAAAAATTATCTCAATCAGATAACAAAGACAAAATATAGATGCAGGGAATAGATCTTTTGTCTGAGATTCTAATGGTACCTCAAGAGCTATTCGCACGGTGTTTCCTTCATTTGCAATACCAATAAGTGCAACAAGTACATGCAGACGCTCCTCAGTGCTAAGATAGTTATACTCCCCTTCGGTAAGTCCTTGAACCCATGTTTCTCCAGAGCTGCACTCATCCACTATACTGTCTTCCTGGCCAGGAACTACAGTGACTGAATGAACCCCAGTGACACTCACAGATGGATCGCCTGAAGCTCCATTTATTTCCATCTCACACAAAGAAGTTGAACAGCCTTTCAAATCCACAAGTGTTTCATTCAGCCTACTGTTGAAGTTATCTGTTGACGATTCAGCCAAACAATTATCTCTATATCTGCTAATAGAATGGGAACCAGCATTTAGTTTTAACACCTCATCCAGATCATCTGTATCGAGGTCATCTGCAACATCACTTGCATAGTCTTGATCTCTGTCAATATCCTCTTTATCAACATCTTCAGGTTCTACTCCATCTATGTGTCCATTCTGATATAGCTGTATTTTTTCCCTAGCTTCTGTGATTATCAGTTCTGCATCAGCTGGGTCCTTACGATAGGGCGAACGGACACAATATGTTGAAGGAGCTGTTCTCTCAAAGAGCTTTGTATCCCTAGACAAAGCAGCAGATATAGAGGCTTCTGGAGTCCTACTTGTTGTGAGATCACGAAGACCAGATTTCTGTATAGACCATGAAGAACTCCATATTGGGAATTACAAATACCAAGGCAGCATCTTTCAGGTGTAACACAAAAACAAAATACATAGATTTAAGTACCTGAATCTTGTCAACAACGTCAATTATCGGGAGTCCCTTGCCCCCTTCCAATGAAAGAATATGAAACACTGCATATTTCACTGTTCCAGGGGTCAAGCGATGCCTAGATTTACGAAGATTTGAGAAACCTCTTTCACACATAATTGCAACAGCATTTCCAACAGTTACCCCACTTCTTAAATTGGATATGATATCTGCCCCATCATCTTCCTAAGCACAAAAAAAAAAGAGATCAACTTCAGATTACACAATAAAACCCCACCCACCCACCCAAAAAAAAATGGGGGAACAGAAAATGAAAGATTCTGGTCAATCCACCAGGGAACATCTTTCTTGCATTCTGTTCAATCTCGAACATTTATGCATTCTTTTAGACCGACAAGTGCATCTCTTATTCTAGAAACATTCAAAAACCCGACAACCCCCCTCCCCAACACACACACACACACACACTTTGAATTCTCTAGAAGGGTTTTCCCAGTAGGACTAACAATAAAGTAATTTGTAGCAAAGCAAATGTTGCCTCAGGAGACTAGCACATGAGACACAACAAAGTCCGCGTAATTGGAAACCATCGTGAATGCATTATGCTTGAGCTTATCTATTTCTTTACTCTAAGCCAAGCCAGAGCATGATTAATAATAATAATTGCATTCATCTTCCAGTCACCAACACCCATTCCTCATTTCACAAGACGACCAAAGATAACAATTTAAGACCGTCTCCAGCAATTCAAACCCTCTCTCTGCCACATCAGCATTCCAGTCACTTCAAACCCTCCAGCAGTTGAAACCCAAATTTCCTTTCTTTTCTCATCTCTTTATAATTTCACTTTTCATTTTATTTTTGTTTCTCATTTTTTTTCAAATTCCATTCGTCATTCATTTTAAATGTCGTTAATTACTTATAATAACATCACATTAATTGAAAAAATACAATACTTGAGAAATCAAAGTTACAATTTTTCAGCCATCAATACATAAATCCTATGTTCGTCATCAATACCCAAACACACACGTTACATTGTACAAAATTGTTTCCTACAAGTGTATTTCGTATTTTCCAAGTATTATTATCACATTTAAAATATAAACAAGAAAACAAAATAAACACAAAAGAGGAATAAAAAAAGACCAAATAAGAAAGAACGAAACAAGAAAGGAAAAAAAATTGAAAAGAAACAAACAAAAAAAGATGGAGGAAAAGAAGAAAAAGAAAACAAAAGGCAAAAAAAAAAAACTGGTGAGATGCGTCTGAATAGCTCAGACACGTCCCACGGTTTTTCTCCACCAGCTCAAACGCTGTTACGCTGGCGGAGATGGCCTAAAAACTCTAAATAATGGGAAATGAAGTCTTGGTAGCTGAAGATAACCACAAGTACCAGTATGATTTGAAATAAGATATGTAGTAGTTCTGTGTGAAAATGTAAGTACTTCAAGCATAAATAATATCGCATAATGAATGTTTGCGGATATGCACAAAAATATGCATAAACCATGACAATAGAGCAAATCGAAGAAATCAATCATCAGCTAATTGAAGTAGCCATACCCCATTACTGTCACGAAGACATGCCGTTTCCACATCCCTTTTCAATTTTGGCCCAAAACCTCCAGACAGAGCAAATTGCCTCAATACTTCCGGCCAAGTTAAAGGAGTGAGGTGATGCTTCCAGCTAAGCAAATTGAAACCCCATGCACATGCCTGTGGCAGAATAGATGAGATTAAGTGATTGCAAGAATTCACATCTGATAATAGAAGACCAAAAAAACATGTAAAACATACCCCTTCAACAATCTGTGGATGCCCACCACTGGGTGTAAAAGCAGAACTTAAATTCCCGACCAGTGCATTGGTTGGTGTTCTTGCGACATCTTCAATGTCTTTTATAATAGATCTCAGAAGAGCTATATGGATCTCCTCCAACAGCCTCGAATTCTGCCATCATGGAGGCATATACATTGTCTAATAAAACAGGCAATATAACAAAAGCTGCAGACAGTAACTATAAAACTTACATCTGCATGAAATGCTCGAAAGAACTCATCCAAAGTGAAAGGCCACAGACCCAGAACATCAACAAAGGTAATTAAGAAGCGCCAAATCTGAAGATGCGCAGACAAACCAGATGAGTATTGTATTGAAATGACTCGAGAAATCTCTTCTAATATTAACTGGTGAAAAAAAAATTGACAAACTAATTCGTATCTACAAGACTACAAACTTCAGAAATCTAGTAAAAGAATTTATGCTAGATACCCAAGTTTAACTTGTCACCCATAAATTTATTTACCAAAAGACTGGAATAGATGATAAATTAGGGCTCAATGTGGAGCCTCCAGCACAACATGAGATGCAACTTTTTACGCATGAATACAATGAAAAGTAGATATCAAATGCTCCTCCAGAAGTGAAGAGCAATAAAGCTACCCTTGTAACGAAAACCACAAAAAGAAAATAAAGTCGGCAGTTTGCATAGCTTTCATCCCAGAAACAGGAGAAATGTATAACTGTTCCATGATGGAATATACGGGGAGAGGCTGTAAAGCGAGAATGATGATAACTAAATTTTAGTGCACAGACAAGATATTCATCCATAATGCAGCTAGCACCATATACTAAGAACCAAAGGAAGTATCAGCGTGCACGTGTGAGGATATATGTAGGTTCGTAAAAAAAGACACAGGCCAACTTTTATTAGTTCTGCTAATACAGAACCAACATTAAGTGCAATTCACAATTCACTATTGTGAAAATCATGATCATTAAAAACAAACAAGGTACTTGGAGCTGAACAATTTCTAGGAGGAATTGTAGGGGCTTACAGGGCCAAAGACACATTTGAAGGGATTATGTTATCTCACCATAAGAAGATTGCCCACATTCTCCTCAGAATCAGTCCACGGCTGGATACCAAAAGGCCTCTTCATATACACAGACTTGGGCGGGAATTCAGGGATTTTATCTAAATAGAAATGCATAAAGCGCTTAGGAAGACTAAATAAAAATTAACATGAGGGGTCCACTGCTAGCAAGTAGTAGCTTTAAAAAAGGTAGAAGAAGAAAAGGAGGAAACCAAACATATGGTGATTTAGTTCATATCATTTCACTACAAAAGCTTTCAATGACAAATCTTGAACACTTTTCCAATAAGTATCTCAAAATCAAATCCCAAGAATAAGCTGATAGGTGGTGGAAGAAATATATAAAATTTGCAATCTCCGCACCTTTAAACAAATCAAGATTCTGCAGACTTTCACCATCAAGAGCCAGAATTGAAGGCAAACCACTACTTAAAGCAGCTAGCTCCATCAGTTCCAATCTTTGATCCTCAACTAATTCCACCGACTCCTTAGCATATCTACGTGCAGCGGCCCTGCGATTAGCAGCTTGAAGCCTCGAAGCTTCCTTCTCTTTTCGCATTTCTTCTCTAAGTCTCATCTTTTCTACCTGGTGGAAAATAAATAATTGAATGCTCAGCTTCAAATCTCGCCTGCTTAAATGTAAGGAAACTAAATAAGCCCATAAAAGCCTTGGCCCTACTCTAAGATATTCTTTTTGCAAGATTTTCTCTCTTCGTTCCATTTCACGTTTTTTCTCCTTCAGACACCTCTCCTCTTCACGTTGCTTTTTTCGAAACCATCGTTCCTCTTCCAGTCGACGTTCACGGTCTTGCCTTTCCATCTCTTTCCTCATCTGTTCTTCTCTCTGCAAAATTTAACAATAAAGATCTTATGCTTGTTGCTAGTGGAAAAATCTTGAGTTATATATTTTTCAATAATGGCTGTGCAAAAATTGGAAGTTGACAGATGGGGATACTGAGAGTCTAAGAAAGTAGAAATAATCAAGCTAAGCATCACCTTTCTCCGCAAAATATCTTGTTTCTCTAGCTCTTTCCGGATCTTTTTCTCATGAAGTTCAACTTCCTTGGCTATTCTGGCCTCTTCGGTCTACAAATGTAATGATGCCAATGAAACTTTAGGGAAAAAGAGAATAATAAACACAGAATTTAGGGATAAAGAAAGACAGGACAACTCCCTATTCCATGATAAAGAAAGATACGACCAACTTTATTTTCATATTGTAGCTATTCCAAGTTTTTATCATTTCTCCCAGTTCATATAATTTGATTGTGACTTTTTATTTGAAGTTTGTATTAGTGAATCTTCGTGTAAACCTGTCCAATATTATATTTAGCATCTAATAAGTCGTCATTCAAATAGAAATGCATTTTACGTGATAACAAAATTTAAGGGCTACTACTATCTGTCGACAAGTTTGGTGACTTTTATTATATCTAATAATAATTAAATAACTAAGGCTATTGCATTTAAGGGAGAAAGTGAAACTTCTCCATCTGCATATTCATCCAAAAGTCGAAGTCATGGAGCCTTTTGAGTATTCTCATTTCAAAGCACTCAACCATGGAGAATTTTCAGGGTACTTCCGGGAATCCGGGGTGCGAAATAATTATAAAATGGAAATGGAAAATAAAATCTCAGGGGGTGCGACAGGGTGCGTTCATCCATGGAGAATTAGACAAGAATTTTCTGGGTGCGAAAGAATAATTATAAAAAAAATTATCTGTGAAAAGGAAAAGGAAAAGAAAATCTCAGTGGTGCAAACAGTGGCCCCACCAATGACCCAAAAGCACATTTTAGCTAAAACGGTCAAAAGCATGCCCGCTGGAGCATATTCTAAAACACGTGTGACATGATTTACTGGTAATTACCAACATTTGAGAATTGAAAATAGTACCTTGTGTTTCCTTTGAAACCTCTCTTCTTCATGTACAATGCGCATCTCTGGCGGAATCATTGTATTAACCAATGCATTGATTGGATGAGCAATATAATGAGCATCCATACTACCATTCACCAGCGCAGGCGATCGTGGCACAACATCGAGCTCTCCGGGGGATGGGGACAGGCTGTGGGCTAGCCTTCCCAGCTGATTTGGAAAGCCCATACTCGGCATTTGACCTTGCAGATTATATGCAGATGATAAGTTTTCCTTCCCATGCATAATAGATCTCCCATAGGGTAATGATACTCCAGCATTCTGAATATCAATCGGATAACCATTATAATGAGATGGGACAACTCCTTCATTGGCATCTTTTCTTATAGATGGCTTCTCCGGGAGAAACTGGTACTCATGGAGAGCCCTCGAAGCACCCTGTAATTGCACATTTTGGTAATGCGGACAATCTAAAACTTGATACCACCATGATGAATATAGCATTACAACCCAAAATTGACAAGTGCCAGAATTGTTGAAACTGAATCGGACATTGTAATGCAAGGCATTCATGAATATGATAACATAAGTCTTTGTACAGTGGTGTAGGGTGCATAAATTGTTAATACAAAATAGATTTCAGTATCTCATACTATAAGTCTATAATCGTTCATTCAGTTGCAGGCATGGCATTGCAGACTGATGTGCTTCCAGGCAAAAAATCAGTATGAAAATTGCAGTGCCACATCACTGATAAACCTTATATACTCTCAAAGAGTGTAACTCCAGATATGACCATCGAATTATTTGTATCATTAACTTATAACACATTATCCCCATTTTTTGCGGTATGTGTTATAACTATTTGGCATCCAATGCAACAATTGCATCAAAACAGAATACAAACCTTAGAAATATGAAACACTGCTTGTCATTTTAATGTATCAGCCCTCAAAGAAGAATACTGACCATGGTGGACAACATGGATGTTCATTAACAGGCAACATTCTGCCTGGCAATCAATTAATTAATGGTGATCAAAATGCAGTTCCCCAAGACTACCACATTAGGTAATAGGCACAAAAATGTTCCAATTGATGCTAGTTCCATAAAGATCGTTTACATTATTAAAAATAAAATAAATAAATACCTTCTGCATGTATTGCATGTATATATGCACTCCCTCCACTTTTAGATAAATACAATTTAGCCTTTTCTAACTTTGTTGAAATAAATGACATTCTAGCTATTTCAAACGTATTAATTCCATTTTTCCCATCATCATTTGATTTGTAAGAAAGTCAACTCTTCTACAGTTTTTACTCACTTCAATTCATGATCATTAGCGGAAGGCAGGGTTGTACTGAGAAACTTTACCCTTGGTTAAGTAAAGATTATAGAAAATACGTGAAGAATTTTTTCTTTAAACCTGGACTGTTTACTAATTAATTGAAATTAAGCACTACAAAATGGTTTGTCTTCATATGTCACACTGAACTGAAGTCCACCCTAGCCTATGAGGTGGGTCCACCCCTTGGAGTAAGTTTGGGAAAAAAGGAAATCCTTAATTATTGTGCACAATGCTAGAACGTCATCTATTTAAAAAATGAGGGTGTGGGAGGGTGTGTGTGTGTGTGTCTGTGTGTGTGTGTCCTGAAGAGTCATTCTAACCTTGTCTGGGTTGGCATCTGGCCTCTCATGGAATTGGAGATCATAAGACTGCTCAGGGGGTCTCTGATGTGCTGATGTAACTGCTATATTATAAAATGTGTTAGACTAAACCAGCAAAATGAACTGCAAATTACAAAACTAAATATGCCAAACCATGTGTTTAGATAGGAAAAGAGAATAGGAAATATTCAGCATGTTTCCATGGATATTGAACAGTTATCAATCAGTTAACAAACCCATCCAACTGAAACTCGAAATATATAGGTTTTAACACTATTAACAGAAAAAGCAACTTAGCAAGGACTCTAAACTATCTCACTTGGCATGCTAACAAATGATATGAATTCACTATTGCAGGCCTGTTGTAAACGTTTGCTCGCTTGCCTCTCTTCTTAAAACAATATTCACACAGCCGTGGATCTACAAGTAACTTACGGATAACAAGATTCCGGTATAAAGTATACAAATTATTTCCAATGAAAACATCTGCAAGGACCTTCAGGCAACTTAAATATATTTAAGTCTAAAATTCCACGGTCAATGGATCATTCACTATGGCTAAACTATTTTCCTAGGCCTGACAACCCCCATTTAACTAAAGCCACCATTCAAGAATTATCATTAGCCAAATTGAATGTTGAACAAAGTCAATTCAAAATACATAATATGATAGACATATATTCGACCAACAGAAGTATTTCCATACAATGTACATTTACAATTGAATATCATTAATCTAAATATTACCAGCAGGAAAGTTTCTTCATGTACAGTTCTGCAAATATACATGCGTTTAAACTCCCCACTGATATTCTGGCTTTTGTTTCCCACCATGTTGACTTAAGAATTTAGAACCAGGAAATTGCTCCAATGAAAATGAAATGACTTTGGACCCTAAGAAGCTAATTTATAGCTTACAATATTTTGTAGCATATAAAGATTTTATTTTTTGTTAATCATTTTTTTGGATAACAAACAAGTGGACCTCACAAAGTTTAAGCCAAATTTCTAATTTAAATTATTCATTTTACATAGCCGAGTATCTCAGAATGGAAGTGCAAGTGTGCAACTTAGTTCTATCATTTGAGAAAAGACAGAAAAGGAAAATCCGATATGCAATACTTATCCTGAGCAAAGTACCAGCCATCTAAGACCCCACTCCTCTGTGCGAGTAAAAGACGTGACAATATTAAATTTAAGCCTCCTTTATGTCGCATAGCAATAGAGTCATCAGTTTAGTCACACAAATACACAAACAATGTCTGTCATGCATTCAAACCAGTAACTATGATAAAAGATTCATTTAATACATCAAAAGAAGCAATACCAATGGGTGCACCGAAAGCACCAGGAGGCAAAGGATCAAACTCCATTCCCAAAATCGGTCCATCTTCTCTGAGCGATTCGCCTAGCTGAGCCTCAACTGAAGAAATTGCCCTTTGCTCCGATATAGCAAGAGGTGGTTCGTAGACTCTCCTCAGGGTCTTCAATTCCTTGGATATCCTTGGTACAGCAGTTCCAACTTTATGTGCTACCCCAACTTTATGTGCTACCCTTTGGTGATGCAGCAAATCCATGTTCTCAAACAAACCTAACCCATTGCTAACATCCCTTTCCTCCACACTCCCACCGGAAGGTCCAGCAACAACACAAGGCGAGGTAATCTTCTTCTCGACCCGCTGGAAAGCAACCCTTTCATCCACACTCCCAGTGGAAGGTCCCGCAACAGCAGAAGGCGAGGCAATCTTCTTCTCCACCGGCCCTTTCCGGTCTTTCAACCTCCGGTGGCAGAACCACATCTGCAACTGCCGATCAGTGAGGCCTAGCTTAACTGAAAGCTCTTCTCTCAAAGTCTCTGAAGGATACATTTCCACTACACACAAAAAATAACCAGATTAAAAATTAAAACAAACAAACAGACATTTGCATCAAATTATATTAGAATAAAATCAATTGCCAAATTCATGTCAGTAAAGTCTCCATTACACACAAAAAAATTACATTCCATCAAATATATGTATTGGAAAAAATTCAGCTCAACTAAAGGAACAAACTTGAACTTACTTGCATAAGTTTTCTCGAGAAGTTCCAACTGAGAAGGTGTTTTGAGCTTCCGCTTGACTTTGGGCTCTCCTTGAAGCTCCATTTCCGATCAAATAACTCAAAATTAACCGAACCCAGCAATGGATTAGGGTTTGTCGAAAAGGGGAAATCTTGATTTTCTCTCTCTAAGTGTAGACATTGCACATTCGGAAATAATCAGTGAGGTGATTATGATGGGTATGTAGAATACCGATAATAAATATGAATAAAAATAATTACTGGTGAAATTACTACACATAAGAATCAATAAGATAGTAGTAGTAGTAGTAGTATAAAAAGTTTGGTATGATGTGTAAATGGTTGATTGAAGATAAAGGAAAATTGTGGTTGAAAGAGAAAAAGGCCGGAAAAAACACCAACCAAAATAATCTCACTCATCATTTTTTCTTTGTTTTTCAGAGTCCCCTGTTTTCTTTCTTTTAATTAATTGCATAGAATATGATGATCGTTGAATTGTTTTAGTGTGTGATGTAAAGAAACTGTAAAGAAAGTCAGAGTCAAGTGTTTGGATTTGATCTTACGATGGTATGAGCTGACGTTGAAATTTTTCTTTTCTTTTCTTTTCTTTTCTTTTCTTACACTCTTGTCTATAGTTATAGTTAGTGTCTCTCTCTATATCGTCTGTCTGTTTATAAGGGAAAGGTTTCATTGTCAGCACTATTTTGCAGTTAGTTGGTTGGTTCATGTACTGTGTCTGTATACAGTTGAAGTCAAGAACACTTGGCTCTCGCCATCTGTAACACACGCGGACTCTTTTGCTCAAGGTCGTGTTTGGGATGCGCTATGGATAATATGGGTCAATTTTAATTCAATCTTACAAGTAGTACTGCCATCTGCTATTTGGTATGGACTCTCACACATCCATGTTACTTGGGCCCAAATTTGCCAGTTCGAGGCTGTGAAAATCAATAGATTCCGATCAAAACTTCTCATTCGGGTCGGATTGTTCAGGTCTATTTCGGGCCAATTTTGAATCGGATCAAATATTGCT
>JAYMSR010000991.1:0-11509 GCA_036897825.1 Plantago rigida | reverse complement strand
CCCATCGATCCAAAATCTAATATATGAAAAGTTATCCATACCGTGTCAAAGCCACCAGTTAGCACTAGTTGGGCATGAAAGGGGGAAAATGAACTCATCTATGCTCTGATTAAAATTGCATGTGATAAATTGAGTAAAATTTATATTGAAGGGAGAAATAATGAAAAACATATCCATCTATTTTTAATTTGCAGGTGACGTTGATCATAACCAGCGTGGGCTACTCTTGCATAAGTACATGGTGTGTAATTCGTATGAAATCACATTTGGTACCACACCATTTGCGAGTAGTAAGTGCACCGTGGGCGAGACCGACATAGTATATACCGTAAATTCAAGGTTATATTCACCTACATACTACCCATCTCACGTAAATAATACCCCCACATATTAATCACGTGGTAGATTAAAAAAAAACAATTCGATCTCTTAAATCATTAAAATACTGGTCGAGTTGGTGTATTACAAAATCATGCCCCAAGCTAGACAACTGGGAATATATGGATTTGAGAATGTGCCTGAGAGATTAATGGGATCAACTTTAATTTCAATTCAGTCCTTAAATGTACATAACTCTCTCCCTTTCTCTGGTGGGAAAGCATCGATCAGTCTAATGGAATATACATAAACCTAAACCAGTAACAAAAACCAATGGCCCTCGTGAGGGCATAAACATCCTAATGTAACACAAAACGTGAAAACAAGTAGTGACAACTTTTATTCAATCATGAACAGGTCAATTTTTTGTCAACAACATATCTAACCACAAAAGGAACTTTGAATGAGTAGCTAAAACGATTGATCTGATGAATCCATCACACTGTTTTAGTTTCATATGAAAATCAAATAGAATTGAACCTAAATTTTCTTTACCAGTAAACAAAATCAGCAGATCTATCAAAGTTCCCAACAGATTTAAATGTTATCGACCTAATTGTTAACTTACAAATTTGCAAAGTTGTGGCCCTGAAAATCCGATCAACTTCTATGATGACAGGTTAGCATTTATGTACTTATAAATGTGAAGGAAATGAAAAATCTATGGATAAATGATCGATTGTGAGAAATAGCCTAACCTCTTGTTTCTTGATTTGCAATATGAAGTTAGTGTCGAGAGAATTGAATTTGGTGTATTCGATGATGCTGGGAGACAGATTTGAAGGCGATGATATAAATGAATGGTGAGTGGTTTTTTTATAGTACTCACTCAGTGTCTTATTGCCCGTTTTTGTGTGTGTCCAACTATATTTTCTACTATTTTTTTGGTCATTATAGTGGTAATGATGCTTGTTTTCGTGCTTTCCTATAAAAATGATGTTCTAGAACCTTTTGTTGAAAACCTAGCTACAAGGCACTTTAAGTGAGTTTTGCATATAAACATAGAATGGGAGGGAAATTGCAAGCAAGGGCAAAACGAAGGTGAAAAGTAGGAATTGCGACCTCACTTGTTCATATGGCAATTTATCACAATTCTAAATTGTAAGTACAAGATTGCATAGGCAAATCATCTAAACTTGATTGGCATGGATTAGCCTAAGACATTTGCTTATCCTTAATCTGTTCATTTTCACTTTAAAAGTTAAACTAAGAAATATTCCTAACCGCTTTCTCTAATCTAATTCATTAAGTTTTCACGCTCATATCTAATATGTTGACCAGTGTGGGCCAATCAAGGATATATCCTAAATCCAAAGTCACATATTTACCTACATACCACAACATGTTCTCAATGAATTGGGTATATCTTAAAAGCTCACATGATAATTTTAAGCAAAATGAACCCTAAATTGTGACAAGTTAAAACACTCCCCTTCTCTCCCCCACTTCCCTCCCAAACCAATAGAGAAATCAATGGATAAGGTGAGACCATAAACAAATATGGTGTAACAAAAAATATAGAAACAAAAAGTATCGACAATATTTTCCTTAATAACAAGTTAGTTCATGTTAACAAGAGATCTGACCACATAACGGAGAAATCTAAACAAACCTAAATTTTCTTCACGAGTAATCAAAATAAACCGATCTAACGAATCCATCAACAAAGTTAAGTGTTATCGACCTAGTTGTTAACTTACAAGTTTATTGTATATGACAACAATTTAGTGTTTTATGTACTTCCCAATGTGAATAAAATGAAAATCTACAAAGTAATGAATGACCGTGAGAAATCTAACCTCTTTTTTCTTTCTTTCTCGACCTTCAATATGAAATTAATGTTGAGAGAACTTAGTTTGGTGTACCAGATGACATGTGATACGTGCTAATTATGTGATGTGTGATGTTTTGTTTGTATGATAATAAAATTACATATTTTTAATCTAGTCAATGGAAAATAATTGAACAACACTATATTATAAAACATCATTGTCTAAATTTTTATTATGCAATTACTTAATTCATACTATATTATAATAGTTTATGCAAACTTTTATGAGATACCGTATCATGAAAAATCAACATCACATATTTAATAGTGAACCTCATTTACATTTGCATTACTTATATTTGTAGCATGGGATGTTTTTTTGGGAACCAAGAACGTTGCTTTCCCATTATTCAAAAATAGTTGAATACAAACTGATCCATGTAAAATTGTACAACTTAATATATGATTTGTAAATTTTTCATAGAAATAATGGAGGGAGTAGTTACCAATCAAGTAAATTTACATTAGAGCTCCCGCATATATTTTGAGTTCTATTTTTCCCCAAAACCCAAATCAAACCCCACTCAAATAATCTGTCTCTTCTGCTCCATTTTGGGAGGTGCAACCAAGAATTTTCCAAGCCATTTCCAGAGAAACCCATCTCTTTCCAGACAAATCAAATTGCCATTTGTACTGAAATACACCTTTTTGTTTCCTGATTCAGTGGGAAAGGGGAAAAGAAATCGGGATGTCTCTAACGAATGTAAACATGTCTGAGGAAGTCTGGCTAACGTGTCTCACCCATGCATTGTCTACTGAGACTGAGGAGATCATGGGTCTTCTTCTCGGCGACATTCAGGTCCTTCTTGATTTTTCTCATATGGGTTTTAGCTCTTGAGATTTTTAATTTTGTAATTTGGTGTTGTTTTGGGAAATTGTTTATTTGTTTGGCTCTTTAGGGTATGACTTTTGCCAAAATTGATTCCTGATTATTGCTGTATGTAGTATTTGCTGTAAGCTTGGGATTAATGGTGTTTGTGCCAGCTTGGATGCTGCTAATTGTTAGTATTTGATAGAAATGTTGATTCGCTTTTGTAGGTTATTGATGCTCTTACTGCAAATTCCTTTGTATTGTTAATTTGGTGTGTACGAGATAACGAGACCCTTAAAAATGCCGAATTTACTGTAAGAGCTTGCGCTCTAATGGATTGGATTGTAACGTGTGGATATACTGATTATGCGTAGTTGTGAATGGCTGTCTATTGCACTTGAGCTCGAGGGCCTGGGACTAGAGAGCACTGTTTGATAATTGATATATATGCCGATGCAAATATATCAATTATTCAAAGATGTGTGGAGAACAGTCAGGATAAGAGTCAATTTATGGGTATTTCAATGGTGATATAATTTTTGCTTTATTCGATTTTTAGACAAACTAGAGTAAATGGTGTTTGATTTAGGAAGTGTAGCAAGCATAGTGGTGAAAATCATACCAAACTGAAATAAGCAAGTAAGTTATTTAGTACACGTGCTGCTAAATTGTTTGCTTTATATGCAACAGGTACTTAGAATACATGCTTGAGAAATATGTCGATGACATTTATGTTGGATACTAGGATCTGTAGGCAAACATTTCTGTTTCAGTGATAATAAGTCACCCTTTTATATTGGATAACAATTATATTGATGAACTTTACTTTACTTGGTTGAATGCATATTGTATAGCTGCAAATTGTCTTCTGACTATATGTCACAAGAGATATTAATTCTTTTTCCCCCACCGTATTCAGCATTCGGCGAATGGCAATGTAACTGCATCAATATGGGCAGCACTTCCACAACCACGTTCTGATAGAAAGAAGGATAGAGTAGAGACTAACCCAGAACAGCTGACTGCTGCATCACTCCATGCCGAGATATCCTTTTTACAAACTTAATATAATTTTCTTTTTCTTGGTCAATGCCATCAGAGTTATGAGCGGAAGTATATTTATTTATTTATTATTTGTTTATTTTCTTTAAAAGCTTCATATATTACCTGCAGGTAATTATGAGATGGAATACATGTGTACTTCGTTGTAGGCTCTTGTATATGACTTAATCATTCTACTTGTTCCTCTGAATTTAGATCCTTAAAGAGATAACTGTGATATCTTTGGTGAATGGTGAAGGTTATGAATGATTCATATCTGAAACAAAACATTGAATGAAAAAAAGTTCTTCAATGAGATAGTATCTGACTCGTGTAATTTCGACATACTCGTGTTGTGCCAGTAAAAATGTTGCCAGTTGTACTAACTTTGCATCAAACTAAAGCTCCTTTTTGTTAAATAACTTTAAATGACTACATATTTGAGCAATAGATGTCAAAGTTGTCAGAAACAAGTATGTTTGCATCACATATCCAATTCACCTACACCATACTTTTTATGAAACATATGCAGTATATATTTCCATAAGATCGCAATACTTTGCCCAATTAACTCTATCACACAGAATGACAGCAGCAACAGGAACTACAACCAGAGTGATTGGATGGTATCACTCACATCCTCATATTACAGTTCTTCCATCTCATGTGGGTGAGTGTTTAACCCTGTTGTGCTGGTTTAATGATTTGGAATTTTTTTCTTTTGGGTTTTCACCTGCACCATTTACACGTTTGTATGGTATTGGTATTATGGTCGAAGGCACGATGACTTGCATAAAATAGCCTATGTATTGACCCATTGCTAAGTTAATTTGTTTCTAGTGGAGTGCTTTGTAGATCTTGTTTTGAGAGTTTCACCACTTTAAGCTAATAAAGTGCTTTGAGCTTATACAATCAAACTTCTTTTTTTGCTTGCCATAAAATAATCATTTTAACTCATAAGCCGAAGCAATCAGCAGGCCTGTCTAAGCTGCTTATTTTAACTATTTGAA
This sequence comes from Plantago rigida, assembly GCA_036897825.1. Taxonomy (NCBI): domain Eukaryota; kingdom Viridiplantae; phylum Streptophyta; class Magnoliopsida; order Lamiales; family Plantaginaceae; genus Plantago; species Plantago rigida. The sequence continues at coordinate 6,438 of JAYMSR010000991.1, read as the reverse complement.
AACTGAGTTGCAAGCCTTTATCCTTCTAAAATTTATGGTAATCCCCAATAACCCCCGTTACCATGTTATTACTTCTGAAAATCAGATGAATAATTTATATCCTTAATCTATTTTCTAGAAGTTGGTGTGCCAACACCTAGACTTATTCATTCACATTTCACTGTTTTTGCAAACAATACCCACTTTCATTTTGTGCAGCTCATAACTTCTACTTTCCATTAGCATTTAGAAACTGCCCCTATCACAATAAGTCAATAACTATTACTAGAATTTAGAAGTGACTTCATTTTCTTGTTGCTAAAACTTTGAATTTCTACTTTCAGAAATTTAACTGGAGGTGGTTCTCCATGAAAAATGGCCATGAAGAATTCACTAACCAATATATGATTCTCAATTTTTTTTGCCAATCCATTTTTTGTTGTAATCCGAAAATACCCTCCCGTCTAGTCAGATATCCTTCTACTCTCCTCTCTCTCCACCACCACCACCACCACAACAACAACAACCTGACCACCCCTGCCCCACCAGCACTACCAACCGAATTCCATCACTACTGTATCAACACTAAAAACCAAAGACCACCACTAGTCACTACTAGTCTACTACCACCTGTCACCAAGATCACCACCACCGTCTGAAGACACCACTAATCTGAGTAGCACTATCAACCACCACCACCACCAATATGACTCTAATCAACCGACCCCCACCACGACCATTCAAACAGCACTTGCTATTGCACTATAGTATAACAAGATCCATTTTCCATTGTCCGTTATTTGGTATTAATAACTATGTAGCTAGTGCAGTAGTATAGCTCTTTAAGAATACTTGTGGTTTCCTGGAAATATTCCTTGGTCTGTTAGATCTTTATGACAGTTTCATGTTTTCTATATAAGATGTACATTTTGGCTTTCTGCAGACGTGCGGACTCAGGCCATGTATCAACTGTTGGATTCTGGCTTTATTGGGTTGATCTTTTCTTGTTTTAGTGAAGATGCTCAAAAGGTTGGAAGGATTCAAGTTATTGCATTTCAATCTCTGGATGGAAAGCAAAAGCATACTCCAAAACCTGTTGTTCTATCTCCTGTACTTAAAAGTCCAGTTGTAGATATTGAATCATCTATGAGTGCCTCTGATAACACCTTGGCTGTTTACGGCTCTTTGAGAGGAGAAATTATGGAACAAGATACTGGTGATTCAAGAATGTCTAGGACAGCTTCTAAGGGTGGCGGAAAATCTCCACGATTGGGTGGTCTGTTTGTGAATACGGATGGAAGAACAGGAAATAATTCTCAGGGCAATAATTTTAACAATGCAATTAACGATTTAGATTCTATGGATATGTCGGAAGGCATGCAAGAGGCGATGCATCTCTCAAGTTTGGAGATGAGTGGGGCGGAATTTGTCAGAAGGGAAATTCCTCTTCATGTTCTGCCTACAGCGAGCCTTCTTAGTCTCGAGTCTCCTCTCTCTTCATTTACAAGTCTTCAGCGTGTGCTATATGAAGAGGAAAGGACAGCGTATAACCAATCAGTGACCCAGAATATGAGCGATGGTAAAGTTCACCCCCTTTCTTTTGTTCACCACACATCAACATATCAGGCCTCCATATGCAAAATGATGGAATATTGGTAAGAAACCAGCTCTCAATCTTTTCATTACCAACTTCAGCTGGGTCTGAGGGTGACATTGGCTTTTGTGACCTCGTGCATTGCAGCTTGAGTCCTGCCATGACTGCTCTCCAAGATCACTTGAGAGAAAATGAAATCAAGGTAATGCTAAGACCTAGTTTATATCATGTCTGGTTTCTTTTTAGCTAGTATCTTGCACAAAGATGGAATGTTGTCGTTGTAAGTAGAGCACTTGACCCCCTCTGAAGAGGTTTTCTGAACAAAGCTGTAAATTTTTTCATCAGGGTAAAGTGCTTATGCACCTAAGGGGTTCCATGCTCTATCTCATATGATCAACCACTTTTGGAAATGAAAGATACTAAAATAGGTTTCTGACATTCACCGGGACTAAATAAGTAGTCATAATTATTCTTTCTATAAATAGTTATATTTTCCAGAAAGTAACATTAAGAATCTCAACTTCCATAAATTTAAAATAATGCATTAGATAGTAGTAGGCTCTTTCATGTTTATTATGGTGAGTGATTCTTTGTGATGTATATTTGACAGAATTAGTTGTTGATGTCTATACGAAATAGTATGCAACTTGTAGGACCAAACCCCTGTCAGTATCTAATTTTATTTTTTTTGTGCTTTGTCGTAACCTCATGAACACCCCACCCTGGACTAAATCTCATAAATCTTAAGCATAATGCTGGCATGGAAAATTACATGTACCCCCTAATATTTTTGGGCAGTGCATGTAGTCCCAATATATTTTCTGCATGACTGCTTGCCCTTAAGCGATGAATATACCTGCAAATAGGGAGTATGTGATCCAGTTATGATAGGTCAGGGCTAGTGATGTTACTCATTTTGAAACTTTAGCGAGCATAAGCATTGCATCCTTCAGTTTTATAGATGATGATGCCATTCTGCAGAGCTATTGTGTAGTTATGAAATAGTCAAGTTTTTTTGTAATTAATAATGATGCTATACAATCTAACTGGTGAGATCTTAAGCTTGGCCTGGGCCACTATATTGGATTTGTGTAAAAAACCATATTAGAACTTGGCACATTCAGATGTTCAAATTCAAGCCCATAAAGTTTTGAATAGTACGAAGTTGAAATCAAATGCTGCTGACTAGCTCTTGTTATCATGCAATTGCACAGTGACAGCAAACTAGGATGAAATCATACCAAAGTGGCGAAGTTAATAATCAACTTATTGTATAAATCAATGTAATAATAAGAAAGCCTCTAGTTTTTGTTCTTGTTGGAATTTTAGATGAACCACATTTGAATGTGTAAACAGATGAAATTGCTTGCTGAAGAAGCCAGAAGTTTGGAGTCAGAGCTTCCAAGAGCAATTGCGCCAACATCTTCACCACGTTCTCCATCCGAAGGGCTCCGAACCAGTTCCTATGGGCACAGGGATTTGTATCCACAGGATATGAAAGATGTTAGCAGTAGTCGAAGAAGACATGGGTCATAGTCCAGCACCAAGCTTTTGTGCAAGGCGATAGTCCGTTTTTGCTGTGGTGTTGCTTATTCTTGCAGATCTTTATGATGCTGTATTTGCTGTGGTGCTGCTTATTTCTATAAGCAAGACTCTGTCCAGAAGCAAGTGTATATTACCAATCAAGGTAAAATTGAATGTGATCATTATTTGCAGAAAGGTAGAAAATGCCGTTTTGTTCAGGAAAGTATTGAACATATGCTATGGTTTAGATGGCATATCCTGGACCCTTTTTTTGTTATGGTGACCTTGATCCCATCCCCGTGCATGATCCCTAATTTGGTTGCAAATCCAACTGCAGTTAAATGATTCCGGGTAGAGCTTACATCATCTAGTTGTGATTCATTGGCAAATCATAACAGAGTTGCTGAAAATGGAGTAATATCCACGTTTTAGTGTTTTTGAATGTTATTGGAGTGGCATTACTTGCACCTTCTTCAGAAATGAACTTGCAGTAACCCAACCCTACGGACTCTGGGTTTCGTGTAAAACTTCATGATCATACTGGAGGTTAACATGCATCTTCTCTCGTGAGGATTAACATGTTCTATTGCTGTGTGAAAAGGTGAAACAAGATGAATTGTTTATTGTGTATTTGTCAATGATTGGGTAGACAGTTGATAGCTCGTGTGTTGAGTGATTTTCTCAGCAATTCGAAGCCTGAGATTGTTTTTAGGGCTGTAGGGGAAGTGTTTTACTAATTGGCCTGTACTTTGCTGTCTCATGAATACCACGTTGGATAAAGCTATCTTGAATGATATCCGAGCTTTTCATAAGATATTCACGACTTCTCTCGATTTCAAATCCAATATAAAAACAAACCGGCTATGTTAGCCTAGTTATATGCTGTGTATTATTGTCGATTTCTACACAAGGCTGTAAGATGTTATCTTGAGCAACTGCATATCTCGGGCCCTTGTCTATTTGCGACACAGGTTCCACTTTTATATAATCATTTACAATAGTTGTAATCAGAGTATATGGGTGTATATAGTAGTACTTGGAAATGAAATTCATTCTTGTACAAACATGTTGATGTTTTCGAGCCTGAAAAATGTTACTGGAACACTAAATCACATCACATTACTTGGATTCAAACATCACCCGTGCTTTCTTCCTGGAAACAAAAACTAACACACTAACAATGCCAATTTAGAGCATGGTGATATTATTTCGGACAAATACTATAATACGAGAAAATACGTCTGATCAATTAAACCCTGGTGTTGATCGGCTTAGCTGAGCTCGTGGTCGTACTGGTGGTGTCAGAATGATCTGTTGGAGTGGCGGAGTTAAGAGGAACATTCTCATCGTTGTTGTTGGTGCCATCAGGACTGTTCATTCCAAGAGTACTTTTTACGGCATCAGCTGCCCATGCGCCATGTTAGCAGCTCCAAGGGCCGCCTCTCTTGCAAGGTTCACTGCGCCTTGAGCCGCATCTTTTCCCACTTCTGCTGCTCCCTGCGCCATTTGCTTGACTTGTGTTCCAGTCTAATGCATTGTAACCAGGACAATTTAATGAGTGAATATGGAATTATGCAAAAAAGGTAAGATTTGTGACTTTAGAATTAAATGTTTGAAGTACTATATGTACAAAAATGTTACCTCTTGAAGCAAGTTGGTGCTCTGGCCTTGCTCTGATAAGTGGTTCAAAATTTCATCCCTCCTCATCTGCAATTAAATGCGTAGAACATGTAAACAGTGAATGATAAACACTACTTTCAATACTTCATTTGGTGATGCACAAATCTAGACTCGGAGAAACACTCCATTCTGAGAAAAACTCGAGCATACACCTCCAACTTTCATACCGCTCTACCACTTTATAACTTCTCGCTAATTGAATGTTAATTTACTAAATTTACAAGTTTCACTGAAAAGTTAATTTACTACCTGAGCTTGGTCACCGGTATGTTCCAACTCGCATGACTTGTTCGTAGATTGGCTGGCCATTTCTTTTTCAAATTTGTCAGATGATTGTGTAATTAAAAGAAATGAAATCAGGGAATGGTTTATAAACCCTATGAATGACTTGTTAGGCAAATGTTCCCGCAAAATATGCGCCTAAATTTGTGCATCATCTAACAAATGGAATTGCCCATGCGAAAGCATTGGACAGAATGTTTAGAACACTTGTCTTGTACCAGTCGTTTGTGAAATTGAGGTGTACAAAATGTAGTAGTAATTGTCCAGCCACTTGAAGGATCCATTTTCTCAAGTACCAATAACTATATACACCATACTCCATCCTTCCCAAAATGATGGTCAGAATATGATAGTCTGACTCTGAATTAATTGGCATTTCAAATAGCACAACACAAACGATTATGTGATTCAGCTTATTAAAGCCTACATCCACGGGATTACAAGCAAGGATTTATTGCCAACAATTTTACGATTACAAGCTTTCGGTCAATGAACAATCAAGCTAATCGCCTAATCTCTAATCTTCAATCTTCAACGATTTACAGAAGAATTTAGAGAACAATTGATGAAATTGGAATGAGAGAAATGAGTTACAGAAAGTGTTTAGCAACTAGAATGATCAATCGATCATGATTGAATGATAACCTCTCTTGATTATATGTTGGAGACGAAGCAGAAAACGGAATTGAGAAGAAATGGACTGAGCTTTGTTTTCTTCCTTTCCCTCCTTTTATAACAACTTTAACCGCACAATTAATGTCAAACATTCAAATCCCAGATCGAATCAAAACCGTCCATTAGTTTGTTACACTCTTTGAGCTATATTCTCTACAATCTCCACCTTAGCTCAAACTCTATACTTCCCTTTACTGTTCTTTACTCGGTAAAACAACCAACCACTTAAGATCCCTTCCGGCTAGAACATGCCTCAATTCTCTTTACTACAGACCAACTATGTCAAAACACTTCACATTTATCAGCTCTGCACAATGATGACATTTTACAGCTGGCAAAGGCTTAGTGAAACTATCTGCAACATTTTCTGTAGTGTGAACCTTCTCCACCTTGATTGAACCTCCATCAATGATGTCTCTTATGAAATACAACCTCACATCAATATGTTTGGTCCTTTCATGGAAATGTTGATTTTTTGCTAACTGTATAGCACTTTAATTATCACACAACACATAAACACATTCCTGATTAATTCTCAATTCTCTGATTAAACCATTCAACCACATAGCTTCCTTAATTTCTTCAGTCACAACAATAAACTCAGCTTCAGTTGTAGACAAAGCAACAATGGATTGTTGAGAACATTTCCAGCTAATAGTTGTACCATACAAGGTGAAGACAAATCATGTAAATGATTTCCTTGT